>PVHY01022054.1:0-11793 GCA_004024945.1 Uropsilus gracilis
AAAAAAAAAAAAAAAAAAAAAAAAAAAAAAAAAAAAATAGCGAGACCTAGTCTCAAAAAAAAGAAAAATTAAATAAACAAACAAACAAATAAATAAATAAAAGCAGCTTTACTGTGTTGTAACTCTGAACCTCGAGCCTCTTCCCCTTCTGGGCTCAGTTTTGCTGTCTATCTAAGCAGGACGGTGTCATCCCCTGAGGACTTTATTTTATTTTGTTGCTGTTGTTGAGAGTAGGTCTCGCTACTTTTGCCCCTGGAACCGCAGGCTCACGTTGCCCGGGGTACCACGGACTCAAGCAATCCCCAGCCTCAGCTTTCCAGGTAGCTGGAATTACAGGCGCACGCCACCATGCCCAGCTATTATTTTTGGAACTAGATCTCCCTATATTGCCCTGAGCAGGACTCGAACCGTGATCCCTGGTCCCCACCGCAGCATCCTAGGCTGCCACTTACAGGCACGCACCACCTGCCTGGCCATCCCAGGATTTTAATTCAGATATTTTCACCATAAGTAACAACCGGCCAAAAGAAGTTCTATTTTCTTCCTTTACTTATATCATTACACCTGCCTCCCCAGCACCTGTGCACACAGGTCACTGAATACGTAGAAAGGACCCTTGCCTGTCCCCTCCCTCCTAACAAAGTCCTGGTGACAATCAAAACTACAAAGAGAAAAACAAGTGGGTGTGCCAACCCTTTCCAAGCTTTTCCCTGAGTGTTGATGCTGATGGCCGCCTGCTGAGTCTGGTGGAGTGAAGGTTCCCTGCAGAGGCTGGGTTTGATTTCTCTCCGCCCACCCCCACTGCTTCTGGTCACCCTGTGGCTTTGAACCCCTGGATTCCTAAGCATTCCCTGGCCCGTGTGCACATCAGAAACAGTGGTTCCCACTTCACAGATGTCAAGCCAAGGAAGTAAAGTGAGTTGGCCAAGTGTACACCGAAACTATGAAATGGCAGGCACAGGCGTTTCCTCATTTGCTCAGTGAAGATAGTAATACATTGATCGTCTGGCTTTGTAGCATTGGAGGAAGCTCGGCTGGGATAGAAGGAAAAGCTGAGCCTGAACCGCAGGAGCTGGGCACGCAGCGGCGGCAGCAGCAGCAGCAGCAGCAGCTTTCCCTTTAGTGTTTGCACCTGGTCCATAAGCAGACCCGGCCTGGGCACTGGACACACATAGTGAACACGATGTGGTCTTTGCCCGGGAGGAATTGATACCTGAGGCCTTCGGACAGCTGAGTACACAGACTAAACCAGGCCCTCGAGGCAGTCTTCACTGGGGGCAGCAGGGCTGTGAGAACTGAGGCCAGAGCTGTCTGCGGTTTTGGGTTGGTTTACTTTGTTTTAACTCGTCCGCCATCTTTGGCAGCTTCCTCGAGGGAAACACAGGCACCCTTCACCCAACTTGGGTGTCACACCTAGAGGAGAGGGTAGTTGAGGTGCCGGCCCTGTCTCTGCCACCTCCCTGTCTCCTGGAGTCCTGGAGAGCTTGCTGGCTTTTCCCGTGACTCAGCTCCATCCTAACAGTAACGCCGCTGGCAGTCACGCTGAGGGGGCTGGGCTTTTACCTTGGTCTTGGAGCGTGCTCTAAGTGTTCTCAGTTTATTTTTCAAATAACTTTACATGTATTGATATATGTACGGGAGCAAATAGACGTGCATGTGACACAAACTTCAAAAGTACAAAAGAGAGCGGTAGCCTAGGGAGCTGTGGCTGGGGCCAGGGATCGCGGTTTGAGTCCCACCAGGGGCACATAGTGAGACCTAGTCCCCAAAAAATAGCTGGGCGTGGTGGTGCGTGCCTGTAATCCCAGCTACTGGAAAGCTGAGGCTGGGGATTGCTTGAGTCTGTGGTACCCCGACAACATGAGCCTGTAGTTCCACAGGCAAAAATAGTGAGACCTGGTCTCAAAAAAAAAAAAAAAAGTACAAAAGAGAATCCCATGAAAAGTAAGTACTCCTTCCTCCTCTGGCCCTATCTCCCCATGTGCCCCATCTCCCCAGCACCACAAAAACAACCTCATATAGCTCCTCATATAGCTTTCCAGAAATCAAAGATCCTCTTGGGGATTTTGTTAAAAAGACTAGGTCTAAAGCCGGGCGTGGTGGCACACACCTGTAATCCAAGTGCTGGGAGGCAAGAGGCCAGGGATTGCTTGAGTTTGTGGGTTCGAGACTACCCTGGGCAACAAAGCAAGACTTGTTCTCGAAAAAGCAGCGAGGTGTGGTGGTGGGAGCCTGTAATCCCAGCTGCCTGGGAGGTTGAGGCTGGGGATCGCCTGCATCCATGGGATCAGGACTACCTGGGCAACATGAGACCTAGTTTCAAAAAAAAAAAAAAAACACTAGGTCTATGGAATGGCCATACAGCCTGCTCCCCAGGCTGCAAACATCCCCAGGCTGCAAACATTTTAAGTTGGTGAACATTGATTTGAAGGACTTGACAACTGTCCATTCTGAGGTTGGAAAGACGTTTCAATCTGTCCCTATTTCGAAATAAGGAAGCTGTAGCCAGGCTCGTTGAACTCATGCCACCCGTGTGTGTCCTTAGAAGCAAATCCTTTTTCCAAATGAAATCACACCTGGAAACACGTAGTCGAAATCAACTAGAGCAGAGCTCCTCCTCCTGTTAACCATGGAGATGGGCAGGGGGGCCCCAGAGCACCCCCTGCTTTCATGCACTCCTGTGGAATATTGGGACCCAGGGGCTGGGAGATCCCCATCTCATTTTGGTGACACCTGGAGTTGCCAAGTATTGGGCATACGGGTGGCCAAATCCAAGGTGGGAAGACATTTGAGCTTTACTTCCCCTGTGAGCCTGGTCCTCCAGGGCCTGGCAAACTCCACTGATCCTCCCTGAACCCTGGGTCCCCACCTACCCCAAGAAGAGCCCTCCGGCCTCCTTTGAGCCTCTGTATCTCCATCAAGTCAGGCGTTTTATGTGTCCAGTACAGCCCATCCAAGTCTACATGGGCCCGCCCTCCTATTGCTCTCCTTAAGCTGGACACAGGAAGACAGAAAAAGTGGCGAAGCTGGCTGTGAATAAAGGGAGGTGGGCAGGCCGGTAAATGGTGTCTGGGTGCAGAGGAGGAGAGGGGAGAGGAAGAGAGGGTGTGGTCAGGCGGAAGGAGTGCGCTGCCCGGCTTAGAGAAGCTGCGGCTGACATTGCCTTCCAGGGGAAGCTGCCTCATTCTTCTGGGGAGATGTGGTCACAGATGAAAATGTGGCAAACTGGGGTCTGAACCCTTAGCCCCAGCTTAGTTAAACTAAGTAGAGGAACTTGAGTCAGAATTTAGGAAGATCACAGCAAATACTGTGTCCTTCAAACCTGCTTAGCCATAACCCACTGCCCTGTCCTGCCAGCAGCTGGGGCTCACAGCCTTCTCCACCCCACCCTTCTCCATCCAGCAGCGGATCCTCTGCCGCTCTGCCCTCTGCCAGAGGCTCTCCTGTTGCCTGCAGGGGCGGGTCCCTGCCTTGTCAGGAGGCTTTCTCCACCTGCTCTTCATTTAGAATCACTCCTGCTTTTTATGATAACATGGATATACTTAGAAGAAATCATGTTAGCAGAAACAAGTCAGAAAGAAAAAGACAGACACCAAAAGGTTTCACTAATATACAGGACATAGAAAAAAAAAAAGCCATGAGGAAAAGTCAAAACAAGTTAACAGCCAAATTGAACTACACAAGTAGGGGGTGGAGGGCGGGGGAGGGTGGAAATGGTAAGGGAGGGAAGGCGGTGGGTGAACCCCGGGGATTATAAAAATGTGAAACTTATACGTAAATAATTAAAAGGAAAAAAAAGAAATCACTCGTGCTTCATCTCCAGAGCGAACACTGCTTCCCAACACCCATAGCATGCATAGCCTGCAACAACATGGCTCTTCTTCCATCGAGTGTGAGCTCATTGAGGTAAAAATTGTGTCCCTGGTGCCAAAACGGCACCAGACACACAGTAGCACTGCAAAAAACACTTGCTGAATGAATGAGTGCAGAGTGACTCCCCTTTAATGGTTCTCTGTAGAGTCCTCCCTTGTCCAAAGAGGGGTGTTTGAGCTCATAGAGAGGGACCACCACAGGACTCGGGGGAAGGAGGGAGCCACCTCTGCGCCCTGCATGGTGCACAGTCACACACACAGACCTGGGACTGGAGACGACTGACAGCTGTGCGTGATTGAATTGTCCCTTCCTATCCCAACACCCATGCCCTTAACCTGCCCTTGTGCCCCAGATGAGTCAGCAAGTTCCAGCCTCTGGGGTTGCGCACTTCCCCCGGGGCAGATCAGAGGAGCTTGCACAACATGAAGTAACACATCTGGGAGGACAGGAGGCTCAGAAAACCAGTCTGGGAACTAGGGTCATTCAGGGCGAGGCTGGGTCTTTGTAAGGAGACCCCCCACTCCAGGAAACTGCCTGGGAAATTGGGGGGTTGAGGGAGGTCCCCAGCCTCAGCTGAACACAGGCATCTCTGGTACAAACAGTTAAAGAAACAGTTCCAAAGCAGCAGATTCTCACAGAAAATGAAAGCAGTGTGCCTGCTTTAAGCTGCCACATACAGGCCGGGCACGGTGGCTGGTGCCTGTAAGCTTCAGCCTATGAAGCGGCCAGGGCTAGGGATCATGGTTCGAGTCCTGCCTGGGGCCTGTAGTGAGACCTAGTTCCAAAAAAAAAAAAATAGCTGGGCGTGGTGGCATGCGCCTGTAATCCCAGCTACCTGGGAAGCTGAGGCTGGGGATTGCTTGAGTCTGTGGTACCCCGGGCAATGAGAGCCTGTGGTTCCATGGGCAAAAATAACAAGACCTAGTCTCAAAAAAACCCTGCCACATACAGGAAAACTGGGTAAGGGTCAACAAAGGGCTCGCTCTTCAGTCTAAAGGCTGCCCCTTGGGGACTTTGCACATTGGCAGGCTCTCCTGGTGCCTTTATACATTCTCAACTTCCACATGATAATCATTTGACAGGCAGCACGTTCTGATTTATAATCTGCCTTCGAAGACGTGGCTCTGCTTTGCACATACATAATATTTATATTCTCTCCGGTTCTCAGCGGGACCCTTTGAGGTAAAACAAGGACCCTCCCATTTTATAGAGGGGGAGACAGAGGCTGCGAGGCTACCATGGATAAGTCACTCATTTCATCCTGGCCACTGAAGCTCTTCCCAGCCATCGGTGGTGAGCCCTCAGCACTCCTGGGAGGCTGACTCAGTCCGAGATAGCATTCCAAGTGATAGGAGAAAGTCAGGGGCCAGGGAGGCCAAAGGGTCCAAGCTGATTCCCTGACTCTGAGCCAGGCTTTGGGGTCAGACAAACCTGGACTTGGATCCCGGGTTCATGATGCTGGCTCTTCTCAGCAGTGTTTGACCTCTATGTGCCTTGGTTTCCTTATCCCTAAAATGGGGGTGACAATGCCTGCATCGTGGGGAGCTCTGAGGATGACTGCCGAGAGCATGCCTGATGTGCCACGCTATTGTTCTGTCTTTCATTCTTGTTTTTACAGTAGCTCCCCCTTCCTATGTGAACTATCCAGAGACATGTGACAGTCTCTGTGGCAGGCAGGCAAGATGTCATCCTGCCCATCATCCCAGGATAGGTTGTCTCCTCCCTCTCCCCCTCACCCCTTCCAAAAGGTCACACTGGGCTGGTTCTCTCCCAACCTCCGGGCGCCTCCCTGGCACCGCTCAACCCCACCTCCGCACTGCCCGGCTGCCTTGGCCAGGGATGAATGGCTTCCTCCGTGGCCTGCAGGCTGCGGTCACTCTGCCTCTGCCCACAGAAGGGCCTGGAGCCTGGACATTCCTGGCAGGCTGTAGTGCTTCCTTGGTAGGATGCCCTACCACTCCCTGTGGGCCCCTCTATTCTGGGAGCTGTAATTTAGACAACCTCCCCTCCCCACTGCTATCTGTGGCTGCAGTCACCCAGCCCATGGGCCCTGCCCACCCCCCCACCAGACTGCCTTTTCCTCAACAGCTCCCTGGCCACCCTGTTATCTTGGGCTCCATGCCTCTGGGGAGGAGGCCCTGCCACCCTAGAGATACAAATGATCCCTCAATCCCTGGGAGCAGCTAGCCTGATGTGGGCAGAGGTGGGAGGGGACCCACACATGGGAACCCAATATAGTAGCCCTCAGAACCTGACTTCACATCTGCCAGGGTGGAGCACTGTGCATAAGAGGAGAGCCTGTCATTATCCCCCCAACAGCATGGGATCTGGGTTGACCTGGCTGTGGTCTCCCCAAAGACTTCAGCTGGGTATGCTCAGCCACAAAAAGAAGGGGGTGGGGGAGTCAATAACAGTGAGAGCAAAGTAATGTTTGCAAAGATAATGGTCAGGCCCTAGCACCTAAAATCAGTGGTGCCATGGGTCACAAGAACCTCTACCCGCTGCCTTTTCCATCACCTCACTCACCCCAGGACCTTTGCACAAGCTCTCCCTTGCATCGATAGTTCTCTCCATCTAACTCCCCATATCCTGCAGGTCTCAAGGAGATCATGTCATGGAACCTTCTTGCCCTGATATCACCACCCTACACTGCTCGTTGGTCTTCTTGGACTGGAGTGGGAGGCCCTTGTCAAAGTCTGTCTGCCTAGCCAACTATAGATGCTCCCAGGGCAGAAACTTGGTCTTGTGTACATTGCTTCTCTTTCAACTAGTCCAGTCCTGGCACACAGTAAATGGTCAAATAAGCTCTCAGTTTGCTGGAGGGATGGGTAGAGGTGTGGGGTGGGGGGACGGTATTTGCTACATTGTACCCTTCCTTTTCCCAGGCAATCAGGTCTTAGTATTCTGTGCCCTTTTCCTCTAAACATAACTCCAGGTTTGCTGCACTGTCTTCCATCCTTGTCTGGAAAATGGTTGCTGTGGCCGCAGGCCTGTTGGTGGGGCACAGAGGGACATGGAAGAGGGCACCACAAAGAGAAATGCTCAGGCCACAGTCACAGCATGACTGGGAGGCAAGGTGGTATGCATGTAGGTGAGCAGGTCGGGGTCCTCACTTGGCATGTTCTGTTGTGATACCAACTCACATTTTGTACTTTGCTTGCTCCAAAGAGGAACTGCAAAGAATTGCCTACAAGTACTGCAACGAGGCTCGATTGCTCTACCTGTTGTCTCTATAAATTACTGGGGAGCCTCTGAAAATTAATTTCCCCAAATTGTATTTAGAATCTTTCTTTCCATCAGGCCTCTTATCTTGCAGTTGCTCTTGAATTTGACCCAGATCACCTGCCCCACTTGGAGCCTGGGAAGGCATAATGACTGCAGCTTCTTCCACTTGCATATGAGAGAGAACCGCTCCCAGGTCTAGGTTAGGCCTAGACTTAGCCTTTTAGGGAGATATCAAGAGGGCAAAGGAGGCTCAGCACCCATCTCCTTGCTTCTGGAGGCCGGAGGTGACCAAAGCCAGGCTTGAGGAAAACAATCAACCTAGCAACAAAACATACAAATTGCAGGCTCGGACTGGGTCACATGGTCCAGATATGCTGCCACCACAGGGCCTTTGTCCTTGCTGCTCCTTCTGTCTATTGTTCTGCCCTCAGATTTCTACAGGGTTCATGCCATCAGGCATTTGTTTATTTATATTGCCTCTTCCCAGCTCTAACTTCCTTATTCACCCTAGTTCAACTGAACCTTCTTGCTCCTCCTCCTCATTGTTTTATTTTTCTCCATAGCACCCCTTTACTGCTATTTGCATACTGGGAGCTCCTTCTCGCTGCTCCTTCCTCTTACTCTTCACATCAGTTTTGTTTGCAGATATATATCTGGTTAGCTTGTCCATGTGTGAACAGATTACCCCAATAGATTACATGTAGCAGCTTGAAAGAGCATTTATTATCTTCCACAGTTTGTGGGAGCCAGAAGTCCCCACGAGGTACAGTCATCTCGAGGCCTGAGGGGCAAAGGCACCGCATCCAGGCTCACTCGTGTGGGTGTTGCCAACCATGAAATGTACTGTTTGCTGGTGGGGATGGAGGGTGGGAGGCTTAAGTTACTGGCCTTGTGTGTGTGTTTGTGTGTGTTTCTCTAGGTTTGATCTTCAGGGAGCAGTGGTGGCAGGGAGCCATGGCAAACCAGTCATGCCTTGCTGACAAGTGGTCCAGACAGCAGGCTTATCACTTGGGCCAGAGAGGGACATGTGCCGGGGCCTGAGTCACCAGGCAGGGGAGTTGGATGAGCACTGAGTATCATGTATGATGCCTGTGTTTATCCTTTTTGTGGGGAGCGGAAGTCATGTCACAGAATTTGACAAGTTTACGTGCAAAATGCACACTTTGCATCAATGCAAAAGAGCATAGATATCAAAAAGCATCCAGTTAATAAAACCAATGGTCTAGAAAAAACAAGCATATATAATGAGGCCATTCACAGAGGGATGATAGATCCTTGATGGCAATGATGGGAGCCTCTGAACAAATGAATGAATTTGTGCATGAATGAATGATTGTATGAAAAAAGAACTAGAACTGCCCAAAAAGCCAGAATCTTTGCACAGTGGAGTACATCTTCCCCCTGAGCTATATCTGGAAAACTGGTTGATTTCAAAAAAAAACCTGTGTTCAAGTTTTGCCTTACTGTTGACTGACATCCCACTTCCTTTGTCTTTGCAAATTCACTCAAATCTAATCTCTCTCAACCTCACTTTCCTCATCAGGAACTATGAGTATTTTGTAAGCTACAAAGTCTATTAAAAACAGGAGGGCCTCTTATTTTGATTGGATTCTTATTTTGATGTGTGCATGTGGACTTAGGCAAAAGGATTTGAAGATTCCTGTGGAGCTGCCCAGTAGCCCCCAGGGCTGTTCCCTCAGCACACACCTGCCTTGGGGATGGGAAGGACTCCTGGGCGGGATGGTTTTCTTAAGGGAATGTAAAATCAGGAGACTTGCCTGCCCTGTTCTTTGTTAGCATACAGTCAGGTGGCCAGCTTACATCACAGCGGTGGAGGCTGGGACAGCTTGTGCTGGCCTCTTTCCCGGCCAAAGGCCACACCCACCACTAGGAGACTAGATGAAGAATTCTAAAATCATTCAGGCAAAAAATATTTACTGAGCAGCTGCTCTAGGTCTGAACCTATGCTAGATGCTGGGGCTTCCATGAGGGTAAACCCAAAAAGGTCCCTATCCTCTTTGGAGCTTCAGATAGGAAGCAAATGAATCACATGTCAGAAGCAGTATAGGGTACAGTACAGGAGATCTGGGGGTAGGTGTTGGGCAGGACAAGTTTCCTTTTGGAAGTGACAAATGAGCTGAGCCCTGGACTCAGAGAAAGACCATGAATGGGGTAGGAAATACTCTGGGCGTAGGCTGCAGCAAGTGCAAAGGGCCTGTGGTAGCACATTTGAAAATCTGAAAGAAGGCTAGTGTGGTTAAAGCACACAAACTGTAGTGGACAAGGATACAAGAAACAGTTGGAGTGGTAACCTGGACCTGAGACAGGCAGAGACTAAATCACCTGTTCTCTCTCTTTTTTTTTTTTTTTTTTTTGAGATTAGGTCTTGCTATTTTTGCCTGTGGAACCGCAGGCTCTCGTTGCCCGGGGTACCACAGACTCAAGCAATCCCCAGCCTCAGCCTCCCAGGTAGCTGGGATGACAGACGCGCGCCACCACGCCCAGCTGTTTTTTTGGAACTAGGTCTCGCTAGGCGGGACTCGAACCGCGATCCCTAGCCCCGGCCGCTTCATAGGCTGAAGTTTACAAGCACGAGCCACCATGCCGGGCCGTAAATCACCTGTTCTCTTTAATGTGAATTTGCAAAGACTAAGGAACTTGGGATGGCAGTTTTTGAGTCTCTGAATAACTATTACATAGGAGGGTACACAGGAGGGTCCCCCAGAAGCCAAGTGAGAGGAAGTAACCCAGCTAGTGGGATCTGATTCAGATCCCAAGGACTTCCTGTCCAGAGAGGAAGGGGAGAGGGGATTGGCTGCTTTCTCCATTTCACCTGTTAGGTAAGAGAAAAGGAGCTCCCTGTTTGCTCACTGCTCTATCCTGTCCCCCTTTCACTTTACTCCCCTCCCTACTGCTTATTTTTTAAATTAAATATTGAATTTATTGTAATTTTCTATTGTAGGACAGTACTAAGATTATATTTGTAATTATTCCAATCAATATAGAATATATCATGATTCTGAATTTATGACTGACATACCAAAGTGATAGCACACAACTTTTATCTAATCAGGCAATAATACCTTTATTAATGTTACAGTTTGTGGAATGTACTAATAAAGTTCTTAGTTTTTTTTTTCTTTCCCTCATTTATCTTTTTATTTTCTTTTTTCTTATTGTTTGCACACATAGCTCATGTTTGCAGGCATGCTCCTCCCCCTTTCTCCTTCCTCCCCCCACCTTGCTGCTTACTGAGGGGAGCAGGATGAATGTATGGAGGGAGAGGGTCTGGGGAAGGTAGGGAGGGGAGGATGCAGGGGTGGGGAGATTGTTTGGGGGTGACTATACCGGGAAGTATGAGAGGTGGGGGAGGGTTTCATGGGGGAGAATGGGATGTAGCTAGGGGGTGAGGAGATGAAAGTATTCACCAGAGACAGGTGGAGAACAGGAGGATTTATGCAGTGGGCAAGACAGAAGGGGTTTGCTGCCCAGAGTGATTTCCCCCCTCCCCACAGAGGCTAGGGACTAGTCTTGGGTGAGTCCTGACTGATATCTAAATCTGCATTTTTCCTTGGGTCCCTTTCACTTCCTTTATCCATTCAGGCCTCCCAATCTTGCCTGCAGGGCAAGCGATGAGAGCTTATTTTCTAAGTTTAGTAGCTGATACCATGGCTGAGGGGACAGCCAGAAGCAGCTAAGAATGGGAGTGGTAAGCAATGGCATTTGGGGGTGGGCCAATTCCAGAGGAAGGTGAGTCTCCTCTTTATTTATTTTTTTTTTTTTTTGAGACTAGGTCTCGCTATTTTTGCCCATGGAACTGCAGGCTCACATTGCCTGGGGTCCCACAGACTCAAGCAATCCCAGCCTCAGCTTCCCAGGTAGCTGGGATTACAGGCGCATACCACCACGCCCAGCTATTTTTGGGGACTAGGTCTCACTGTGTTGCCCAGAGTGGGACTCAAACCGCGATCCCTAGCCCCAGCTGCTTCATAAGTTGAAGCTTACAGGCACAAGCCACCGTGCCTGGCCAAATGCACTGCAGGCTGAGACAGTTGCCTTGGTGGCCACAGGAAGAACAGCTCTATCAGCTGTTCTCTGACATTCTTGGGAAGACCTGTTTAATTGTCTGAGGCACATATGTAGACGGCAAGCACCTTGAAGGCAGAGTCTATCTTGTTCCCTGGCATATCTCTCCCAGTATCTGATGCAGTTAACTTTTGTTGAATGAAAACACAAACAAATAAACAAGCCCTGTCCTAGAGGAATGACTTGGAGGGAGGAGGCTATCTTCAGCCACTGACCCATCCCAGCTGGGAAGATCTGAATCTTGATCTGTTATTGCCAGAGTCTTCCAAGGACAGGGTGGGAGTGGGTGAGGCAGCCTGCTCTGGGTCATAGTAGGGAAATTCAAAATTTTGAAAAGATTAGGGTAGGTCATGTGATATTCTAGGGAGAAATGCAGGTCTGCCACCAAGCGCCTGAGTTCAAGTCCTGTCTCTGTAACCTTTTAGCTGTTGGACATGTTACAGACCCCTCAGTGCCTTGCGTTTCCTGTTCATAAAGTGGGGGTACAAGCAGATCATAGGTACAAGCAGATCATAAAATTCGAAGCTTTTAGGATAATGCATGGCATACACAGCATCAGCCCAGGCCCTAGCACAATGCCTGAGGCCCAGGGTGCCCATGCCAGATCTT
>PVHY01022054.1:11893-23027 GCA_004024945.1 Uropsilus gracilis
TTTTTTTTTTTTTTTTTTTTTTTTTGAGACAAGGTCTCGCTGTTTTTGCCCGTGGAACCGCAGGCTCTCGTTGCCCGGGGTACCACGGACTCAAGCAATCCCCAGCCTCAGCTTCCCAGGTAGCTGGGATGACAGGCGCGCACCACCACGCCCAGCTATTTTTTGGAACTAGGTCTCGCTACGGGCCCCAGGAGGGACTTGAACCGCGATCCCTAAGCCCCGGCCGCTTCATAGGCTGAAGCTTACAAGCACGAGCCACCGTGCCCGGCCTTCCATGCCAGATCTTGCAGAGCTGGCACAATGACCCTTCAGGGTCCTTTGCCATCCGAGCCCACCTCAGCACTCATCAGATTCCCAAGGACCCTATGCCTCCTGCGGACTCAAGGCCTGGGTTAACCACAACTTGCTACATAGCAACCATGGGCAAGACTTTCTTAATGGCCCCAAGCTCCGGTTTCTCATTTGTAAAAATGGGCACACTGAAACCCGTCCACCAGGTTCCTTGTGGGGATTATATGCCCAGCCAGCAATCTTCCTGTCCTGCCCCCAAGTGAAGGCAGTGGCCTGAGCTGGGAACTCCCATCTGCATGCCTCTGGCTCTCACCCCTCACCCCTCCCATGGGGAGAGCGCAGTCCTGGAATCTGCTCCTCTCTAATGCAAAACCCGAACCTCACTGGCACACCCCATCTTCCTCTGAAGACCAGCTGAGCGCTGTAGCTGCAGTGCTGGCTGCCTGAGTTAGGGTGACCTGTGACTTTTGCCCTGCTGCCTTAGATGACTCCAGTCATAGTTTTCTGCCAGATCGCTGAGCTAAGTCCTAAAGTGAACCCCACAGGTGCAGGGGAGGTTCCATACCTCCGGTGCCCTGCTCAGTCTCACCCTGCTGGGAAAGGGAAATGGGGGGTGTGATCCCCACTCCACTTCTGTCCCCACCTGTAGGGACAGGACTGCTCATCCAACCTGCTTACTCACTGGCACTATGAGACGGCTGTGTTCTGACAGTTAGTATAACGAATAAGCTACATTTATTCCTCAAGGGGCTTTGCAGTAGCTCCTGTGAGCCTAGTGTTCTGGTGGCTGGAAGACAGACTGGGGGGGGGGGGGAGTAAGAACTCCTTCAGCAGCCACATCCCTGCCCACCCCTCCCGAACCTCTATCACAGGATGAAGACTACAAAAACTGACAAGGGGAAATATTTACAGGCCCTCATACAAGGCACTGGTAGCACACATGCCATCAGGGTAAGAAAAGCCTATAGGTGTGCAACAGGGAAGGAGACAGCTGCAGGCTGAAGACCATGTGTCCCAGCAAAGGGAGCTGAGGGGCACCTGATGAAGGAGCTGCCCCATAGAAAGAGAGCTGCGTGTGCTGGAGAGCGGGAAGCAAGGATAAAGATGGAGGAGCTAGGGAGCAGAGCAGTGTGGCTTAGTGGGGAGCTGTCAGAGTCAAGGCAGGTTTGCAGGGCCCATCCTCTTTTTTTTTTTTTAAGACTAGGTCTCGCTATTTTTGCCCATGGAACCGCAGGCTCACATTGTCCGGGGTACCACGGACTCAAGCAAGCCCCAGCCTCAGCTTCCCAGGTAGCTGGGATTACAGGCACGCGCTGCCACACCCAGCTATTTTGGGGGACTAGGTCTCGCTGTGTTGCCTGGAGCGGGACTCGAACCACCATCTCTAGCCCCAGCCGCTTCATAGGCTGAAGCTTACAGGCATGAGCCACCGTGCCCGGAAGGGCCCATTCTCTTTATACAAGCGGAAAAGTGTGTTGTGCACTAAGGTGGTCAAGTCCCTGGCACAGGGTGAAGGGCATTCCTTGTCCAGCCTCATGCCCCCTCTGGTCTCCAAGCCCAGGGGCATTTGCATATGCTGGCTCTCTCCAAGGAGTGGAAGGCTGAAGTTAGACCTGAGTCTGGAAGCACCAAGAGCCACTGCCCCAGCTCCTGACCCCCAGAGGTCTGGAGCATCTGAACTGGGCTAAATAAGCTATCCCGGGTATTGCAATCGTTCAGCCAGAAGCGCAGCGACCCATACGGAGTTCATAGGACAAGCTAAGAAATGCTTCACTTCTTTTCATTCTGAATAAATTTGTTGCCCTCACCGTCAGCTGGGGGGAGGGGTGCGGGGGTGGAGAGAGAGGAACAGGGGTGCAGAGGGGCTAGAGATGAACTGTTAGGAAGCAGAGGAGAAAGTGGGCTTTTATTTGTGCTACTTCAGCCCCCAGCTCAGTGATCACGGGCTTAAGGGCGAGTCCCTTTCCTGGCCACCCCAGTAACCTGTAACCCGGGAAGGGTCCCAAGGGACGGGGCGGGGCGCCACCACTCTGCCAGGAGGGCAGAGGGCACCTAGCTACGCGCACGTGGGGAACAAAACGCTTCCTTGCCCTGGGCAGGGTAAACCCGTGTCAGCCACCGGGTTTAGGAGCGAAGAACCGGAGGGGGCAGGAGGTGGGGTGCGTTTCTGGAAATCGCAGGAATCAGAGCTCTGGAGACCGCGGCTGAGCGAATCCACAGCCCAGGCGCTCCTAGGTGTGTGGGTGGGGACTTACGCCGAGACTCCAGCTACTCAAAAGGGGGTGCCCCACCCACGCTCGAGGGCTGGCCGCGTCGCCACTATCCCACCCTTCCCTCCGGCCCAAGCCAACCTTCGGCGGCGCCGCCGGCTCCAGGAGCCCCGGGGGCCGCGGGAGGCGTGGTCAGCGGGCGGCCCGCCCCTTTGATGTGCGCCGGCACCTCGGTGATTGGCCGGCCGCTTGTGACGTGCGGGGACTGCGGTGGGCCGGGGTGCTGCGGCAGCCGCAGCGCCAGCCGCGGCTCGGGCTCCGGCTCCCGGGCATTTAAAGGGGACGCGGCGGCGGCGGCCCGGGGGGATGGGGGGCAGGTGGAGGGGACGGCTCAGACGGACATCATCCACCGCCCCTCGGGACCAAAGGGACCCGTGAGCCGGAGCCCAGAAATCCGGGGGCGGATAAGACACCGCGTCCCCTCAATTCCTGTAAGCACCCCTTGCTCCATCCTGCGCCCAAATACCTCAGCTAGCCCCTCTCCCCACTCTTGACACTCCAAACTCAGCCGGGACAGACCTCTGCCGCCGCCGCTCCCCACGTGAGTGTGGGTTTCTCCAGGTAGGGGAAGGCTGGGGTCCAGTGTGGGGTGGGGGCTGTGGGGAGTTTGAGAGCGCTCCTTCACGCGTGTGTCGGTGGGGGAACTCCCTGGAGCGGAGGGACGAGTCCCCCTTCTTTCTCCTACCCCAGGAACGTGGCGCCCGGGTAACCCTCCGCCCCCAATTCTGGCAAAGTGAAGAAGTCCGTGTCCCCTTGCTCCCTGCCACCCACGAGTCCCCCCGACTTCCCGAACTGCGCAACCCCCGCCCCGCATTGGGAAGCACCCGCCAGCTGGGGGTGTGCCAGAGTGCCTGATTTCCAGCCACCTCTAAAAATATCTCTCCCCCCACTCCACCGGCAGCTGCCACCTCCCTGGCCAGTGAGGATCCCTTTTAGTTTGTCCACCTAGGCAGGGCCAGCCCAGAGGTGACTTCTGGCTCCAGTTTCCTCACTGGCACCAGGCATTACCCCAGCTAGTCAGGACAGCAAGCCGGGAGGGGGTCCCCAGAGAAGTATGAGAAAATGTAGCTGCAGTTTTCCCAAGAGGCACCTGAGACCCCTGAGTTCCAGTCCTGCTGGATGCTGTGTGATCCCCGGGACCTCAGCTTGACCTCTCTGGGCTTGTTTTTCCTATTTGCTGCCAGTGTTGGTGAGCAAGAAAGAGGCCACGGTGAAGTTGAGAGCTGTGTGGGGGAGGTAGAGATTTCATTTAGTGACTCAATCTGATTTCTAGTGATTGATACAGGAGGGAACTGGTCTTGAGCAGAGGACTTTTACAGTGTTATTTCTGCGATCAGAACCACCACCATCACCCACATTCCCATGTTTCCTGTGGGAAAATATCCCCAAACTGTCCTGTGGACTCCACATACATTAATAGGGGAATTTCAGATTTAGGGCCTATGCCAAGAGGGGCCTGTTTCCTTCCTCCTTTCCCAGGGGACCCTCCCACCCCATTCCCACAAAATCTTAGAGTATCCATGTAAAAGGCAAGAGAAAGCACGGAGGCATCCAGTGATCTGATGTGCAGTTGGGGGCAGGCACCCCTTTTATATAAGTACCGCGCGCTAACCGATTGCGCCACTGGAGCTCCAGGCACCCCTTTTAGATGGAACTAGAATATGGATGAACTCCCTGCCACCCTGAAGAAACCCTTTTCTTTCTAGTCTGCAGGAGCAGCTCAGGAAGCTTGTCCCTTTTACTCTGAGGGACTCATTTTGGTGACCACAAGGTTGTGATCCCTCGGGACAAAGCTACCAGAGGTAAGTAATCTTTTTGAAGATTCCAACCAGGGTGGTGGTGGGGGGGTCCTCTGACTACTAGGGCTTGAGGGATGAGGGCAATGGCCTTCAGCATGGCCTTCCCAGTGACCCAGGGAAGAAGCCCAGGGTGCCTAGCTTGCTGCCCTGGGGCTAGGAGAAATAAGGGTAACTCACCAGACAATAAATGTCTAATTCCCCTAAGTATTATTCAATGAAAAAAATGTAGCTGTCCTTTTGCTCTGAGAAATTAGAAGTTTTGAAGTGCTTAAAATCAGTAAATAGTCCATCAACTTTAAGAAAAAGAAACAGGACAAAGCAGTGAAAGTTGGCTTGCAGCTTGTGGGTGACTGCTGGGGACCCTTGCTTCTCCCCACACCAGACACTTGTCATGTTGACTTTACAATGGGAGTGGCATCCCTTGACCTTTCTCCTGGAATTCGCCTGGCTCTGGGTAGATATGGTATTAGCCAGGATTCTGGAAGGCTAGAGTTCCCTCCAGACAGGATCTGAGGACAGCCCCCTCTACCCCAGCCCCCAAACCTGCTATTCCTTTATCTTCCATGCCTTCCTTCCCTCTGCTCCCATCCTCTAAGGATGGGCCTGTGTCCCATCTCCCAACCCTCTCCACCTTCACCACCCCACTCACCTATTCCCTTCAGCTTTGGCTCTCATTGTTCTTCAACTGAAAGTTACTAGGGAAAAGGGCTTGCCACCCATCTCCCAGCCCTGCTGAAAGGCTTTAACACTTGTGTGGTTAGGGTGTGAGGAAGAGATGGAGCACATCAAGATGATGAGTCATCAAGTTCCTCCTCAGACCTGTACCTGCCCCTGGTCTGCCCCAGTCTCTGTCTTGGGGGCAGTAGCTTCTCCCTGCTGTCCTGGGATGGTCTGGAGACCATCACCTTGACAAAGTCAGGGGGATTTCCTCTACTACCCATGATCACCACCAGAGGGCAGCAGCCAGCCAGACCTTTGCTCTGTCTCCTGATTCTTAATCTTCCGTCTGGGGGCTGCCTCTGATCTCATACCATGCCAGGGTGGAAGTGGATGGGGACCTAGGGAGGCCACTGGGACTGTAGGTGGTGTCCTCTGTAGCTGCAAGGTGAAGGCTCCTATTATCAGAGCCACACAGCAAAGCCCCTGGAAATTTCAGTCTGACTCCTGTCTCACTGCTTGCCTCTGAAAACTCCTGGGAGGTCACTTCCAGGTGACGTGGGGTGCCCCAGGTTCCCCCTGCACTGTGGTACACTGAACCCAGTTACCTGCCCCTTGCCTTTTGAAGGCAGAGGGAAGGCAAGGCTGTGGCCAGGTGTTCATGAACCAGGCTCTGCCCTGGGGAAACAGTATGGCTTCCTGTTATTTCACCTCTGAGCCCTTCTCTGCTGAGTTCCTGGGACTGATGAGCAGTGAGAGAACATGGTTGAAGGTGGTAATAAACTATGTTGTGCCAATGTGTGCAAGGGGAGCTGATCATAGTAGAGAGAAAAGTACCAGTCTCTGATTTTGAGTTCTGACTCTGCTATCTACAGTGGGTGACCTTTGGGCAAATGGGTTAAGCTCTCTGCATCTCTAATAATGTCATCTATGCTGGACACGGTGGCTCATGCCTGTAAGCGACAGCCTATGGAGTCGTGCCCCCCCCCCCCCAAAATAGCTGGGCGTGGTGGCGCATGTCTGTTCCCAGCTACCTGGGAAGCTGAGGCTGGGGATTGCTTGAGTCTGTGGTACCCTGGGCAACATGAGCCTGCAGTTCCATGGGCAAAAATAGTGAGACCTAGTCTCAAAAAAGAAAATAATAATAATAATAATAATGATGATGATGATGTCATCTATAACCCTGAGCATCCTAAACGAGTGCTAAGAGGACACCTAGCAAGGATCATGGGCCTGCAAGCGCTGTGACTTAAGAGGTTGCTTTTACTAACCCCCTGGGAGTCATTTCAAGATATCAGCACAAGGGTTAGGATCAGGTGGGTATTCCTGGTGGCAACAAAGCCAGCTGATTCGACACTCTTATTTTTATTATTTATTTATTTATTTATTTATTTATTTTTGAGACTAGGTCTCACTATTTTTTGCCCGTGGGACCGCAGGCTCTCGTTGCCTGGGGTATCACAGACTCAAGCAATCCCCAGCCTCAGCTTCCCAGGTAGCTGGGATTACAGGCATGCACCACCATGCTCAGCTATTTTTTTTTTGGAACTAGGTCTCACTACGGGCCCCAGGTGGGGACTCAAACCGCCATCCCTAGCCCCTGCCGCTTCATAGGCTGAAGCTTACAAGCACGAGCCACCGTGCCCGGCTGATTCGACACTCTTAAATGGATTTTGTGTGGTTGTCAGGAGCTCTGAACAACGGCTGAAGGCCAACAGAGTCCTCACAAGTGGTGCTCAGGGTGATGTGCCGACAATGAACGGGTGTTTTCCAGTTGCTGGCCTCCGATGCCTCTCTAGGGTAAGTGGGTCCCTCTCAGGGTCACTTAGGATGAGACCTCAAGCCCCCCCTGTCCCAAAGTGGGTGGGAGGAGCCCCAACCTGCCCCTTTCAGGACCGCCTCACCCTACGGGCCGCCATCAATCCCTGAAAGCTTCCATCACAGATGTGGGGTCCTGAATTGTGTGACCTCAACTTCAGGGATCCTGGACCCTGAGACTCCCAGGTAGATGGTGGTGAGACTGGAGGGAGACGCTGGGGGTGCAGTTAAAGAACAGTTCTCGTGAAGGTGGAGAGCCCAAGTCAACCCCAGCTCTGAAATCAGGAGCCTGAATTTCTCACAAGGCATGCCAGACCTGAGCTCGCAGACGACTTAGAGAGGGCGTTAGGAAGGAAGCGGAGCGGGAGGCCTGAGCGGGAGCCCGGCAGTGGCGCAGCTATGGAGCCTCCGGCTGCCCACTCTGCCCGGTCTCCTAGGGCTGCTGGCAGGCAGCGGCAGGGGAAGGCTGCGGAGGCTCTGCCGTCTGCCTCCAATCGCTTGCCTTTCTTGTGCCCTCACACTTGTCTGTCGGCCTCCAGCCCCCATCCTCTCCATGTCCCCTGCCAGCGTGACTCTGACCCCAGGCCTGGCCAGTCTGGGAGCTCCCAGGCCCCACTCTGTCTTCCTGTCTGTCTGTTTCCCAACCCCCCAGCTTGACCCTCCCAGCCCTCTCCTTCCCCCTCCCCCACATCTGCACTCCTGCTCCCTCCTCCACCTTTTCAGCCACGGCTGCTCTCTCTCCTCTCCCTCACCTGTCTCCCAGGTATGCCGTGGCCTGGTGCGGGAGGCTCCTACCTCCCCAAGCCCCACTGCTCCTCCTGCTGCCCGCTTGCTTCGGACTCTGGCAGAAACCCCACCTGGCACCTTCCTCCCAGGGAATTGGCAAGTGATTAGTGATGAGCTGTCAGCACAGGGCCCTAAGACTCCCCAGAGAGGCTGTGTCCCACCCCTGGGCCCCTGCCCAGAGCCATCTGCCTGGAAGCAGCTCCCAGAGAGCCTGCCTGGGGCTTGTGTGGTCAGCCCACCTGGCTTGTCACTCTCCTAACCACATGCAGTCCTCCGGCCAGTGCAGAGGCCCTGCCACCTAACTCTGCAGGCGCTCAGCGCCTGTCCAGGACACAGACCTGGCACTGGTTCCCCGGGATGATGCCAACAAGTGGGCCAGAGCCTGGATCCTTATTGCCCACCACAGGCCCATGATCATGGCTTCTCAGACCCTAAGGGGGCAAGAGGGGCACATTTGGTTCGATTGGGCAATGTCCCTTGCCCGTCTGCTAGGGAAGAAGGTGGTGGAGAGCCCCCTCCACCTGCCGGGTATCCACACCCACAACAGGGCTCGCTGCCATTCTCCACAGCTGTCTAGCCTGGAAATCTCCCCCAAGGGGTGACCCCTTGGAAGCGGCTCTCTCCTCTTTTAAGCGGTCCCTGTTAAACCTCAATGGCTGGGATGAGAGAAGCAGACACAGGTGCCAGGAACCCTTCTGGGTTCAGGAGGAGGACCGTCCTCTGAGGACAAACCCCAGCGCGGTTACTGAGAGGTGCCAAGGCCGGGTGGTGGGAAGGCTGGGGCAGGGGGGTGGCGGCGGCTCCTCCGCCCCAGCTTAACCAGCCTTGGGTCCTCCTCAGGTCTTGGATGTGCCAGCGCCTCTGGCCGCGGCCTGCTAACCAGCTTCTCCTCGGCCGGCTCCCGCCGCGCCCCCTCTCGCTTGCTTCCTCCTGCTGCTCCTCTCCCCCCTGCTCCCAGGACGGCGGGATGGCAGCGCAGGGCGCGCCGCGCTTCCTTCTGACCTTTGACTTTGACGAGACTATCGTGGACGAGAACAGCGACGACTCCATCGTGCGCGCCGCCCCGGGCCAGCGGCTGCCCGAGAGCCTGCGCGCCACCTACCGCGAGGGCTTCTACAACGAGTACATGCAGCGCGTCTTCAAGTACCTGGGCGAGCAGGGCGTGCGGCCGCGGGACCTCCGGGCCATCTACGAGGCCATCCCCCTGTCGCCGGGCATGGGCGACCTGCTGCAGTTTGTGGCCAAGCAGGGCTCCTGCTTCGAGGTCATTCTCATCTCGGATGCCAACACCTTCGGCGTGGAGAGCGCGCTGCGCGCCGCCGGCCACCACGGCCTGTTCCGCCGCATCCTCAGCAACCCGTCGGGGCCCGACGCGCGCGGGCTGCTGACGCTGCGGCCCTTCCACTCGCACAGCTGCACGCGCTGCCCCGCCAACATGTGCAAGCACAAGGTGCTCAGCGACTACCTGCGCGAGCGGGCCCACGACGGCGTGCACTTCGAGCGCCTCTTCTACGTGGGCGACGGGGCCAACGACTTCTGCCCCATGGGGCTGCTGGCTGGCGGCGACGTGGCCTTCCCGCGCCGCGGCTACCCCATGCACCGCCTGATCCAGGAGGCGCAGAAGACCGAGCCCAGCTCCTTCCGCGCTGGCGTGGTGCCCTGGGAAACCGCGGCCGAGGTGCGCCTCCACCTGCAACAGGTGCTGAAGACGTGCTGAGACCGCGGCCTGCTGGGGGCGCCCGAGCGGCCGCCGGGTGGAAAAGGAGGCGAGGGGTGGGGGAGGCCGGGGAAAGACCAACCTAGTTTTATGACTCCCTTTTCCTTCTGGTAATGTCCCTCCGGGAATTCCTGGAATTCCAGGCTCGTCCGTTTGGGGGCTGGTGGAGGGAGTTCCGAGCCATCCCTATCTATGCAGTTAACCCAGTTGCACAGCAACAGTTGAAATCAGGCCCAAGCAGGGCTGGTGCGCACACCCGAGACGGCAGCGGTGCTTCCAAAAACCTTGCGCTCCGAACTGGGAGGAAGCAGGTCCTGGGCAGCGGAAAGAAAACTTCTCCCACAGCTTTAACTGCGGCCCCAGGCTGCGAACATCCTCGCTCACCCCCACCCCAGTTTTCTCTTGAGTACCCAGGTCCTGGAATCCAATGGCGAAACCGGATTAGCCCTGGAGAAGACACTCTCCGCCCCGGGCCTAGATCTTGCTTCACCAACCGCGCACTACACCCCCTTTTCTTGCCCCCCACCGCCCCTCCGCCCACCCGCCAGCATCTCCAAAGGAAAAAAAGCCAGAGGGAACAGTCGCCTCCTGGTGGTGGAATGAGGTAGCACACTGTCCGGCTGGGGGGCCCGGCCGGCCGGGGACCACACGCCGCATGAGACTCTGTCTCCTCGCACCCCAGCCTCGTCTATGCAGCAAGAGACCAGGGACTTTACCAAAGTCGCCTCCGCCGGTTGCCCCTGCCCCTGTGCGCGCTCTCCCCTCCTCCCTCCTGTATGGAACTGAAGCCATGATGTTTTAAAGCAGAGCCAGCAAAACCCAAGCCCCTCCTCCCTCTTTGGTGTTTTAGAGCTATAAAGGAGGTGAAATGGGAAGAAATGACTGAGCTCTCTTGCGCCACAGTCTAAGGGGGTAAGGGTGAGAAGATCTCTGCTCTCAGTGCCACTTAAGTGAGGGAACCGGTCCCCGTTCTTGGAGGAATGCCAGCTCGGGGAACCGAGACTGAACACAACACTTAGCAAGCAGCAGGGGGAAGAACAAGGCGCACTCGGTAGCGGTAGCGGAAGAGGGGGGCCAGGGAGGGGTATCCCGGGCACTTAGGACCTGGGACAGGGAGCATTACTGCTGCTGGGCAGGCAGGGGGCCCAGAGATCAGCAGGAACCTAAGAGCTGGGGTGCCTTTCAGTCCGTCCTCTGACTCCTTGGGCCTGCAAGGCAATCATGAGGGCAGCAGAGTTTTATTCAAGGTTGGCACTTGCAGCTGGAGACGCCATCCTGTGTGGAGTGGGGGCTCTCTGGGCAAAATCACCAAACTCCTTGGCCTCCGTTTCTTTTGTCTGCTTTGGACCTCTGGGAGCTCCTCTCTAGCCCCAGGACCTTCCTGCCACACTGGGAAAGGAGCAGGCACAGCTCAGCCCAGAGGCGCGCAGGCCATGCCAGCCTTGGCTCTGGCCTTGACTTTGACCTAGGACTCGGCAGGGCAGAGCCCGAGTCAGTGGTCCGTGGAGCCTGGGGCTGTCAGCAGCTGGGCTCCACGTAGTTTCCAGGGAAGAATCCAGCCCCCTCGGAGCTGACGCCCTCACACCAGCCATCCGAGTAGCGGCGGGTGATGTAGATGAGAGTCCCCTCAGAGAAGGAGAGCTCGTTGTCCTTCTGGCAGGTATACGGGTACAGGGTCACCACTGCGGGGTAGGAGGAGAGGGCACTGTGAGATGTGCCTCCTGCCCCAGTGTGGAATGCCAGGGCCCTCGTGGATTCTAGGGAGTGTCTGGGGGGGAAGGATGCAGGGAGTGGAG
>PVHY01022055.1:0-22966 GCA_004024945.1 Uropsilus gracilis
AGGCAGCTGCAAAGCGCCCCAGCCGCACCGCCCCCTCCTCCCCCGCCCTCAGCAAGCACATGCGTGCCAGTGCAGCTGCTCTGGCAGCAGCAGCACTTCCCAAGCCCACTGGACAGGACTGGTCACGTCAGCCCCACGAGGCCGGGGTCGCGGACATGTCGGGGTGACTGGTGGCACCTACGGAGCGAGCGGGGCAAGTGGCCAGCAGCAATGCTCGGAGCCTGGCGAGCGAGCGAGCAAATGAATGAGCAGGGTGGGCAGCCGGCCAGGAGGCCCTGCCAGGCCTGGGCGTGGGGTGGTGCGCAGCAGCGGCTAGAACGTGCGAGCACGAGCGCTCCTGCCTGCGGGCAGGCTGCCAGCCAGCTGGTGTCAGCAAGGTGCCCTTGGTCAGGGTCACCGCTAGGCCCCACAGCACGGTGCCGCATGAAGCCCAGCTCGGGGCGGGGGGGCCCGGACGGCTGGGAACAGGTAGCCAGAGGGTGCCGTGTGGACCCGAGTCTCTGCTGCCTGAACGCCTTTGCCCAGAGGCCCTCGGGCGCCGCCCCACTCAGAGGCACTCAACGTGGCACCTCGTGGAGCAGGGCACAGGCGAAACAAGCAGATAAGCTACGGCCGAGACAGTTTAAGAAGGCGGAGCAGAGCCAGGCAGGTCAGGAGTGGCCAGAACGGGGAAGAGCCCCGGCAGCGGGCTGAGAGGCAGAGACCCTGAGGGACCTGGCAGGGGTGGCCCCTTGGGAGCAGGGAGGAAAGGGCGGGCAGCGCCCGCCACCCACAGGCTCCCTCAGAGGCAGCTGCCACCAGCGAGCTCTCAGGGTCGGTGGGGCGCCCCGGCAGCTGGGGCCGGGACTCACCCTTAAGGGCCACGCGGTTGCGGCGGATGGCCATGATGGCGTTGCGGATGTCCTCCTCATCAGCGCCGGAGCGCACGTGCACTTCCTCGAAGTCCACTGGCACACACGCGTGCCTGGGCAGAGCGGGGCTCATAGCACCTGCTCTGAGAAGCCTGGCCGGACCGCTGGGGCCAGAGGCCTCTCCCCGGCTGCCGCGCAGCCTGGCCTGGCTCTGACTGAGCCAACGGGGCCCGCCACACCCACCGATGCCACACTTGAACCGCACGACACACCACTATCAAGTTGGGCGCCACCTTCCCCATGCCCAGACCCCCCAACAGGCGCGCACTGGGGACTCGCTCGAAACGCGTACCTGAACACAGACTTGACGTGCAGCATGAGCTCCGGGCCGATGCCATCCCCGGGGATCATGGTCACCGTATGTCGTCCGCCGTACTTAGCTGAAGGCGGCTGGAAGGGGGTGGGGCGTCTTCAGTTCCCTCCTTCCTGCCAGTTCCGGTCGGGGCTGGCCACGCTCAGGGTGGCGGGGTCAGGGTGCCCTACGCTAAGCACGCCCCGTCCCCCCCGCACCCCTCCCCTCCCCACAGGCCTGCGGCTCCCAGACCAGGAGAGCAGTGGCAGGAGCAGCCCTGTCCTGCCTGGCCTGGCCTCGGGGCACTCCCAGGCACCTCTGAGCCCCAAACCTGACAGGCAGCTGAGAAGAATGCTCACAATCGTTTGTTGCTAGAGAGAGGACAGAAAGGAAGGAGACACGGATCAGCCGAGGCTGGAGGAAGAGGCGGTGCCCGCTGTCTAGCACAGTGTGGGCAGGAGGGGTGCGCTCTGGGGGCCGCGCCTCAGAGGGAATGGCACAGAGGGCCAGGGAGCAGAGGCACACGCACAGGAGCAATCGCACGTACACACGCACGACGCACATGCCTCCGCGCGTGTCTGTACGCGTGCACACACGTGCAGACAGGTGCACACAGGAGCGAACACAGATACACATGCGCACACGCACACGCAGCCCCCGAGGCAGGTACTCACGGAGAAGTTCCTCCGGGGGGCCTCATGGGCGCCGAGAACCTGGCAGAGAGAACCAAAGTCAGCTCGCTGCAGCCGCGGAAGTCCAGCTGGCAAGTGCAGGCAAGCGTGACCGGAGCGGGGCTGTGCTGCGGCGGGGTCCGGTCACCCCAGTTCCGGGCACTGCCAGCGCTGCGGCACAGGGATTGTCACTCCCCTCACAGCTCCTTCGGGCCCGCGGTCAGCTCCGCCCAACACCTGCCCCTCCGCGCTTCCGGGCCGGCTGTTTCCGAGGCAGCACTTGTGCGCTGAGCAGGGCACCGCGGGCCCAGGCTGGCGGCTGGGCGCGAGCCCGCAGCAGCGGCTACTCAGGCTCGCCCTCGCCTGCAACCCAGCGGCCAGAGCCGCGCAGCGCGCCAGAAGCTGGCCGGAAGCAGAGCGCCCAGCTCCGCCTCCCGGAGCCCCGTGCTGCGGGCCCTGAAAGACGCCCCTAGGTGCGGGGAAGCCCAGCCACCTGCGCCAGCACCAGCGCGAGTGCCAGCGCGCCGAGCCCCCGGACAGAGCTGTTCGGCCACAGCAGCGCCGGGGCTGGTTCCAGCGCAAAGGTCACCTGAGCCAAACGGGACAGGTGCGGAGAAGTGACCGGTCTGGAGCTTCCACACCACCCCGGAGGTGGCCGGGTCTCAGGCTGTGCCACGCAGGACGGACGGGCAAGGGCCTGCCCGCTGTCCTCCCCGCTGCGCCCTGGGGAACACGCCCAGGGCCCCTCACTCCAAAGCAGCCGGGCCGGAGCCAAGACACGCCTTGCCAGCTGCCCAGCGGGGCGGCAGCAGAGCGCTCTGGCCACACAGAGCCGCTGTGGTCACTTTCCAAGGAGTCACGCCTCCCTGCTTGGAAGCCGAGCGCAGGCAGAGGCGCCTGCTGCCGCCCGCCTCTCCAGCTCTGACTCAGACGGTGCCCGCTTGCACGAGCTCCGGAAACACCAGTGTGCCACTCGCCAGCCCGAGTCGGGGTCCAGGAAAGGGGGGGGCGCGCTACCAGAACAAGGACGCGGCCGGGGTAGCTGCTGAGCTGTAGCAGAGGCAAAACGCAGGGCTTCTGCGCCCACTGACGCTTGCATTTCCGCGCGCATCTACCCGGAGGCTCTGCAGACGCACCTGAGGAAGGCGGCTGAGGCGGCTGAGGCTACTGCAGGCACCGCTGGGCCCCCCACCGCGGTGCGACCCACTCCCCTCCCCCCTCAACCTCCCCGGGGGGGTCACTGTCTTGCTCCCTCCCCAAGCCTGAGGGGCTCGAGGCCGCGGCTGTCCAGTCTCCTCCTGGCACCCCAAGTCCCGGCAAGATACCCCGCCCAGGACTGGAACGCAAAGCACGCTTCCGGACGAGCGAGCACGTCGCACAACGGGGAAAGGGCCAGAGCGCTGGGCCCAGGACACCTTCACGCGAAGCCGCCACCTGCCACTGCTGGCTGCGACGGCTGCGCTGGCCGAGCGTCCTGTAGAACAGGTGTACCGGCCGTAGTCAGCGCTGGGAGGACAGAGCAAGAGGTGCGCAGCTCTCCAGGCCCCGCAGCGCTGCCAGGCTGTGCGAAACATGCTCACCCTTCACCCCGCAGGCACCACGGCCAGCACTCAGGCTGATGTGCAATGCGGCCCCGGCCCCGGCAGCTCCCGGAGCGGCCCCTCCTGCCCGCAGTGCAGGCCAGCGCTCGGGCTGCGTCTGGCTCCTCATCTGTGCCAGCCCCCGCAGCGCCAAGCCTCCCGCTCACACAGTCCCCCAGCTGCATCACTGTGGCCTCTGGCGGAGGAGCCAGAGTTCTCAAGACAGAGCACACTCCTGACCTTGTTCTGGAGAGATGCCTTCAGGGCACACAGCAAGGCTCCGCCTCTCCCGCAGGCTTCCCTGAGGCCCCTCAACAAAGGAG
Organism: Uropsilus gracilis; assembly: GCA_004024945.1. Classification (NCBI taxonomy): domain Eukaryota; kingdom Metazoa; phylum Chordata; class Mammalia; order Eulipotyphla; family Talpidae; genus Uropsilus; species Uropsilus gracilis. The sequence continues at coordinate 3,778 of PVHY01022055.1, forward strand.
TCCAGCAGGAGGCAGCATGGCACCTGCACCGCTTCCTGCGCACGCCCGCACGGAGCTGGGGGTGCAGGCTTGGGCCTCGTCCCCCGATGGGTCCACCAGGCGCACCTTAGGGCGGCTTCTGTCTTCAGCTCGCTTCTGTCGACGCACGCGCCAACGCTGGCTGCACGTTTCCCCACTAGGTCCCACCCCCAAGTGCTAGGCCCAAAGCGCGGGGCTCCTGCCTCAAGGTTTCCTTGGCCATGACAAGCGGGCTCGGGCGACCACTCGCCGCCCTGAGCTCCAACCCGACATGGAGACAAGCACGCAGAGGGAGGTCAGGGGAGGGCGCTTGCGACAGCTCCTGGAAGCTGCACCTGGGCAGCTGGAGAGGCCAGACAGCAGGACGAGCCCTGAGCCTCAGGGCTCTGACCCCCAGAAATCCCCTTGCCAGCAAGGCAGGAGAAACAGCCGTGCGGAGGATTTCCTAAAGCATAAGCAATCCCAGGACAGCTCTCCCCAGGGATGGTGGGGTGGTGGTGGGGGAGGGTATGACGTGTACCCACAAGGAGTTTCGGCAAAGTCACTGAGTTCTGGAAGGTCAGGGTTGACTGGATCCCTGGAGAACATGGGGTCTGCTCCCCTTCCTGGGCAGGGGGGAAACTGTGCCCAGCCACGGAAGGGGTCAGTTCGAAGGCCACCAGGGTGGCTCTGCGGGGGCGCCAGAGCTGGCCCCACCATGCTGCAGAAGGCTTCCCACCCACCCACAGCCCGAATTAAGCTCAATTTTACTTTGTAACTGCAGGGGAATCCGACCTGAAGATCCGGACACTAGACTGAAACTGGGAGCAAAGGGCCGCCCGCCCCCCGCGCTGCCAGCCTCTGAAGCCCCTGGTCCCTCTCGTCCCCGGCGACTACGGGGGAACGTGTGGGAGGCTGTGGGAACGACAGGGGGCACCCGGAGGAGGGCCCAAGGGAGTCCGATTCCACTCCCCGCCTCCACTGGGACAGCTGGCAAAGCGGGGCGCCAGAGGAAAAGCCCGTGTGGATGAGCGGTCGGGCGGAGCTGGGCGGCCCCGCCGCAGGACCGAAGGGCTCCCCCAAGGGCGCAAGGGGTGCTCGGTCGCAGCGGCCGGCTCGGCCCCCCGGAACGGCGCTGCCCGACCCCGACCGCAACCCTCCGCGGAACCCGATCTGGGCCAACTTTGGGCAATTCGTTCACTGACACCCGAAGCGGCCGAACGGCCCCGGCGAGCGGCCTCTCCACGCCCCCGGCGGGCCTGCAACCAATCGGGCTCCGGGGCGCGCAGGCTCGACGGCCCGGCCCGGCCCCGCCGAGGTGCGAGGACCTCCAGCCGGCCTGGCGCGGGCTCCGCGGCTGCTCCCCCATCTCACCTCCCAGGGGCGGCGGAGCAGGCCCGGCCGTAGCACAGCCTTCGCAGCGCCGCCAGCGGTCGCCGCCACCTTCAGCGCCATGACTGCAAGCAATAGCGCCGTCAGTCCCGACAGGCACACGCGTCTCTCGCGAGAGCTCTGCGGAGCGCGAAGTCCCAGGCGCGGGGTCGGGTCTGCGCACGCGCGCGGCTACGCCCGTTTCCCCGCCCCCTTCCGGCTCTGGGAGCGCCGCCGCCAACGCCATCTTGGGGGCCGGCCGCTGGGCCCCGGTCGGGGTGGGGACACGTCAGTGCCGCCGGCGACGTCACGGGCGCGCCCGGCCCTCCGGCGCCCGATTGGCTACCGCGGCGGCGTACGCGTCGCGCTTCCTCGTCTGCCCCTCGTGTTTAGGGGCGCTCCCTCTCTTTTCCCCTCAGCAGAGAAGCGGCGATGGCGGCGCTGGCATCTTCCGGCGCCCTGGCGCTCCTCCTGCTGTCCGGCCTCTCCTGCTGCTCAGGTAGCGGCCTGGCAGGAGCTCGTTTCAAGCGAGTTTTCCCACGGCAGGTGGTGCGTGGGGGGAGGAGGGGAGCGGGCGAACCGGGGGTCCGGGCCTTCCTCCGAGGGGCGCCCCACGCGCCTCCCCCCACGTGTACGCAGCAGCCGGGCGGCAGAAAGGAACGGCCCGATCCTCCCGCCGCCTGCTCCTGAGGAGGAACAGTCCAGCGCATCCCTGTTCGCCGGCCCCCACCGCCAGCAGGGGCGGGGACCGGCGCACCCCTGCTCCCGCTCCCGCCGCCCGAACCCCCGACGGGGGGGGGGGGGTGTCGGACAGGAGCACAGCCCCTCTGCGTCGGGCCCCGGGGTGGGATATGGGCCCGGAGGGAAGGAGCCAGCGAGCGGCGCTGGGGGCCAGGGCACCTCGGGAAGGGAGCGCTTCCTGAAGAGGGGGTGCAGGCCAAGTGGATATTTGCTGAGAGCAGAAGGAAGCGGCGTGAGGGCCGGGCCGACTCTGGACTCCTGGCCACGGGGCTGGGTCTGAGCCTGAGCCTGTCTGGAGCGGGCAGGAGCCCGCGTGCCTGGTGCTCGAGGCACCTTACCTGCCTTTCGAGATGCTGCCCTCGGTGGCTGAGCGGCCCGACTGGTCGCCCCGCGCATCCCCTTCTCACCCGCCCCTCAACAGTGTCCCACACTGGAACTGAAAAGGACAGACCCGCCCGTAAAAACCCTTCCGTGGCCACAGGAGACAGGCCAAGCGCAGCGGACGCTGAAGGACCAGCGTGCCATGCTCTATGGACCCAAGTCTTCACCCAGTTCAGCCTGAGGCTGGGCTTAGGCGGGGCCCTACGTGGAGGGCAGTTGGCTGAAACCTTTCCTCGGCCTGGGTTCACAGGCGCCCTCCTCTGGCCTCAGCAGTGGGAGGTGGCTTCCCAACTCAGAACAGCCCCGTTGAAGCAGATCCAGAATGCTCCCACTTGCCCCCTTCGGCCAGCCCGGGCCTTCTGTCTGCTGGCAGCGGAAGTCCTCTCCGTTGGGAAGCCTTGCGTGTCTCTGCAGCACCACATCGGGCGTGCAGGGAACACCTTCAGCAAACTGTTCAGGGACCCCTGGGCTTCTGGGATAGTCCGGGGCAGGCTGTGGCCCCAAGTCATCGGGTGACCTGCAGCCTGTGGGTGCACGCCCCAAGTCGTGGGGGAAGCCAGCCAGCCTTCGCTCCCCTCTCACGTCTGCCTTGCGCTTCCACCTGCACAGCCCTCTCCGCAGCCGCCCCTCACGCTCTCCCCGCCCCGTCTCCTCTGCCTGTGGCCGACCATTTCCGCCTCTTTCCCACCTGGCAGGGCTCATGGGGCCTTGTCTGTCCCCAGCTGGCTAGGTCTGGGAGGAGAGCCAGGGTGAGCCCTCCCGCACCCCCAGCCCAGCCAGACCGGCCTTGCCCAGGCATCTCTATCTCCTCCCCACAGCAGAGGCCTGCCTGGAGCCCCAGATCACCCCCTCCTACTACACCACCTCTGATGCCGTCATCTCCACGGAGACTGTCTTCATTGTGGAGATCTCCCTGACGTGCAAGAACAGGGTGCAGGTGAGGCAGCGGGGGTTCAGTCAGGAGGGTGTTGGGGCAAGAGGGACAGCGGACCCGGGAGCTCGGGCACCACCTGGCTGCCGGTGGACAGGCCAGAAGCAGGGACCTCTGTGGACAGAGTCAGGGCGCCTGCTCACAGGCTGGGGGTGTCAGGGTGGCCCTGGGAGGACCAGGTCACCCGGCCGTGGCCCTTGCTGCCTAGGCAGACACCTTGCTGACCTGCGAGTCAGTGTTCAAGGTAAGTGAGAAAGTGGGGCTCAGTCGGTCCCTAGGCACCCTCGCCCCTGGTGTCTGCCTCTGACTTGCAGGTTGCACTTCAAGGCCCAAGGAGAATTGAGTGCAGAAGTCGTGGGGGGCTTGTTGGGTGCCCCCAGCTCCCTACCCCCACCAAACCTCAGAAATAACACTTGGGCTGTTGCCCCTGTCCAGCCACTAGGCTCGCTGCAGGCTGGGCTCACACCGCCAGGGGAGACGGACACACCACGGCAGTGTCAGCATGGGGGTGTGGGCTCCCCGACTTGGTCCCACTTCTCAGATCTGGTCCCTGCTCTGCACTCGGCGCTCTGCCAGACGCTCCACAGTGCTTGGCCTCCCTGCACAACCCTGTGCGGTCTCTGCTGCGGGCAACAGAGGCAGACGGCTCCCTTTGTCTCCCCACCTAGAACATGGCTCTTTATGCTGACGTCAGCGGAAAGCAGTTCCCTGTCACCCGGGGCCAGGACGTGGGGCGTTACCAGGTGAGCAGCAGGTCTTGTCCTCACTTGGGGTACTCTCACCCTGGGTAGCATTGGGAGCCCTGGCCCCATGGAGCAGGGGCAAGGTTCTCTTCGACCCAGGCACCTACCGGTGGTGCTACGTGAGTGCTGGTGGGGCACCCTGAGGGCACCACCCCACAAACACCCCCCCCCAGGTGTCCTGGAGCCTGGACCACAAGAACGCGCACGCAGGCACCTACGAGGTCAGGTTCTTTGACGAGGAGTCCTACAGCCTCCTGAGGAAGGTGAGTGCCATCCGGCCACGTCCTGGCGCCCAGCGTTCCTCCTACGTCCATGACGAGGGCCAGTGTTCCTCTCCCCCTCCCCCAGGGGCCCCCTGACCCCAGCGCCTCCCTTGTAGGCGCAGAGAAATAACGAGGACATCTCCATCATCCCGCCCCTGTTCACAGTCAGCGTGGACCATCGGGTAAGCGAGCCAGTCCGGTGTGGAAAGCGGGGAGCAGCGGCGAGCTTTGCCCTTTGAGGAAGGGGGGTGGAGGCTGCCTGGGCCCCTCACCCACCCACCCCCGAAGTGATCTGGGTTTCCTTTCTTGCAGGGCACCTGGAACGGGCCCTGGGTCTCCACCGAGGTGCTAGCTGCGGTCATCGGCCTGGTCATCTACTACCTGGCCTTCAGCGCCAAGAGCCACATCCAGGCCTGAGGGCGGCCCCCGGCCGCTCCCCCACGTCTCTGAATAAATAGTTGTTGGCTCTCGCGAGCATGTTCTGGACACAGCTCGCTGGTGCCTGCTGCGCCCGGGCTGAGCGGGGCTGCCCGCCACCTCTGCGCGTCCACGGTGCAGGCACCTGGGGTGGGAGTTGGCCACCGACAGTCCGGAGCTTGCCTCACCCCCCGCCCGGCCCAGCTGGCATGTGGGCTCTTCCCCCAGGCACTCTTTCCTGGACTCCCAGCGCCCACCTGTGTGGTTTCAGGCAGTGCTTGCAGTCACCCTGACAGGCGGCCTGCACTGGGGCCCGTCTGGCTGGCCTAAGCCAGCGAATCCTGACCACGTGCTACTGCCGGGAGTGGGTGGATGGCCCTCACAAAGGCCCGTGGTGGGCCGCCCCCGCCCCCCTCCCCCCCAGCAGTTGGGAGCTTGTGTGGGCACAGTGGCGCCCGCATCTGGGGCCTTGGCCTGAGCCACACGCAGGTCCCTCGCTGCCCGGGCGCCTGGAGCACAGGTCTTGCTGCTGGGCTCGAAGCCACGATCCCAGGTGGCTTTCCGAGGGGCCCCCACACCCCCTTGTCTCAGCCCATTTTGGGTTGCTTCGGGGCATGTGGAAGACCTCACCAGGGCCTGCAGGGCCCTGACCCATCCCAGCTTAGCAGTGGCTGGAGAGCTGCTGGGCAGCCCTGGAACGGCCACCTCTGGGGTGGTGGGAGTCGCCATGGGAACCAGCTGGCAAGATCCCTGGCACCCACCCTGCGGCACAGAACAGAGCCACAGGGCACGGGAACAACAAGCTTCCAGAAAGCCGCTGGAAGGCTGGAGGCTCCTCATCCCACCGGGAGGCGGGATGACAGGACAAGCCTGTGTCAGGCTGGGCCTCTGCGGTGGGGCCGCTGACGGGTGGGTGGCCGACCAGGGCGCCCGCTGCGCCCTCCTCTGGGCCCAGGAGTCGGGCTGGATCTTTTGTCAGCTCCAGGCAGGGCAGGCAGGCGGCACCCAGTGACTCCTGACCCTGTGGCCACCGCCCGGACACATGGGACTGAAGGGCGCCTGCCCGCCTCACGCCGGAAAAAGAGCCACGCTGGCTGCTGCCAGCTGTCCTGGCCCCCGGCCCAGGAGCGGTAGGCAGCCAGTACCCCACGGTCTGAAGAGCGGCAACCTCCAGAGCTCGCAAAAGGGGTGCTCAGCAGCCAGGGAGGGGTGCGGGGGGGCAGCCGTCCTTGTTCTTCAAGCCCAGCCCGGCTGCCACAAAGGCCAGGTCTCCAACCCCGCGTCCTCGGAGGTGCAGGGCTGGGCGGGCAGGGGGTTAGATGCGCCAACCTCGGCGGCCGCGAACGCGCCCTCTCTGAGCTGCTTCTCAGCACACGGCCGGGCTGCCAGGCAGACTCAGAGGAGGGCGGTGTCCCCTGCTGAGTGTTAATGCCCTGTCGCCCGCCAGGGGAACTGGCTCTGAGCCCCTCTGCGCCTGCGCCGCCTCCAGGGGGCGCCTGCACTAAGAGCGCACTGGGGGGGGCATGCACACTCGCCCTCAGCTTCGAGGCGGGCCAGCGCCCTTGGCTCCCAGAGATGCTCGGGAGGGCAGGGCCTCTGCAGCCAGCCTTCGCCTCTTCACCAGCACTGTGGGTCCCTGGACTGGCAGAGAAGCTGCCAACTGGCTGCCAGCTCTCCCCGGGCGGGGGTGCCGGGCCTCCCTGCTCCGTAGGGTTCCTGGGTGCGCGGCCTCCACAAGCCAGCGGCCCCCTGACTGCCAGCCCTGGGAGACCCGCGTCTACCCTGTCTCGTCTTCCGGGGTGCACAGGGCGTCACTGTCGCAGGCCCTCGCCCGCTGCATCGACCCCTGCCGACACCCACTCCCTCGGCGCGCAGCGGGATGGCGGAGCGAGCACATGGAGGCCAGGGCACCAGTAAAAAGGCAGCTTTATTCTGGAAACGCCGGCGGCGCAGGGTGGGCAGCCGTCCACATCCCACGAGAGGCGACCCCAGGGGACCGGTGCTCCCGCTGAGTGGGCTGCAGGGCGTCACTGGCGGCCCAGCCGGCCTCCCAGCCGCTCCCTCCTCCATGCCAGCGCAGGCTCTCCCGCTGCTGCTGTTACCCGGCTGCCTTGCAGCCCACCCCCCGACCCAGCACCCCAGCACGCCCGCGGGCCCCCGGAGGCCGCCCTCCGGATGAGGTCAGGCGGGAGCCCCGGCTCGGCCTCATCTTTCTGGGTGACACTGCCCCCCGGCCCCCACCGTTCAGCTCGCTCCCCTCCGGTGGCCAGGGAAGGAGGTGGCCCGCAGGGGAGCCCAGCAAGCCCCGCAGAGGCAACCCAACCCCACAGCATTCTCCCCGCTTCCCCGCCCCTCCCCCCCCTCCCCAACCCTCCCGCACTTCCTCCCCCCACCCACCTCCTTCCCAGCCATCACTCAGGGACCCCAGCTTTGTCAGGCTGCCCGAAGGAGCAGCCGCCCCAAGCAGGTCCACACAACAGGGAAACAACGATTGGCAAGCACAGAAGGGGGAAGCGGAAACCCAGGCGGCCTTGGCCTTCGTGCGCAGCTCGCGGGGGGCGCCCGGCGGGGGCGCGCCGCGGCCGAGGGGCGGCCAGTCTCTTGTGCTTGAGGCAGTCCGCGCTCTCTGCCGGCTGGGCTCCCCGCGCTGCTCGGCGGCTCCTGGGGGCGCCGGCCCGGGCTCCGGGGCGGGGAGGGGCGGCCTAGACGGTGGTGACGGACAGCAGCGGGTTGTAGACGCGGCGGCCGTCGGCCGAGCGCGCGCCGTGGGCCAGCATCTCCTGGATGGTGATCCAGTTGTCCAGGATCTTCTTGTTCCGCTTCTTCATGGTCTTGCGGTGGCTCAGCGCGATGATGCTGAGCTCGGCCTTGGCGTCGGCGCCCTGCTGCTCGCGCAGGCACTCCAGGCGGCTCTGCATCATGAACTCGCGCCGCTTCCGCTGCTCGCGCGCGCGGATCAGGTGCTGCTTGCGCTCCTCCTTGCTCCAGTAGCGGCCCATCTTCATCTCGCTGACCGCGTCGTCGTCCGTGGTCATGCCGCTGCGCTCCTCCCGGATCTTGAGCGCGCGCGCCTTCAGCAGGCGGTCGCGCACCGGCCGCTTGGCCACGTAGCGGGTGCCGTCGCTGCGCACCTTCACCTTCCACTCCATGCGGGGGGCCTCGGCCGCCGCCGCCCCGGGCCCGCGGGGGCCGCCGGCCAAGCTGAGCGCGCCGGGGCCCAGCTCCTCCAGGCCGCGGGGCGCGGGCAGCGGCACGCAGCCGTGGTACGGCTCGCTCTCGGGGGGTTGGCCCCGGTGGCGCCGCGCCAGGTAAGGGCTGCCCTCGGGGCCCACGCGCTCCGCGGCCGCCCCCGCCTTGGGGCTGCGGTGGCCCCGCTCCTCCGCGTGCTGTCTGCGCGCCGCCTCGGGGTCCCGGGAGAGGGAGCGGAACTTGGCCGGGCTGCCCAGGGGCAGCGCGGCCTTGGGGTGGGCGGCAGCGGGGGCCCCGCCCGGGGGCCGGTTTGAGTTGCAGTCGCCGGGCGCAGCGCGCCGCAGGGGGCTGTCGGGCAGGGGCTCGGCGAGCAGCGGGGTGCTGCGGCAGCTCTCGCCCGTGTTGTAGGCGCTGGTGCTGTCCTTGTCCGACTTCTCGGGCAGCTCGGAGATGTCGGGCAGCTCGCGCTTGGGCTCGCACAGGCTCTCGTCCAGCAGCCAGGCCTTCATGCAGCGCTCGCGCAGCTGCTGCATCTTCTGCGCGCGCAGGATGTTGCGGCACTTGAACTCCAGGTGCCGCAGCTCCTCCTCCAGCATGGCCACCTCGTGGCCCAGGCTCTCGTTGCGGTTCACGTCCAGGGCGCCGTTGCCGCCGGACGCCCGCGGCAGGAGGAGGCCCAGCGGGTTGCCGTTCTCCAGGTGGCACTTGATCTCCAGCAGCTCCCGGTAGCGCTCGTACTCCTCGTCGGTGAGGCCGGGCACGTCGCCGGCGCCCAGCCCCGCGCCCTCGGCCAGCAGCGAGTCCATGCTGAAGTGGAAGTCGCGGCTCTGCAGCGCATCCCCCTGCGGGCCGAACTTGCGCAGCGTCCCGGGCGTGTTGGTGGCGCTCGGGGGCTCGTCCACCAGCAGGTCGTGCTCCGAGCTCTCCTCGTTGCGGGTGCTCTCGTCCGTGCGGCCCACGCCGCTGTCCAGCTCCTGGCTATTGCTCAGGCCTGGGCCCGCGCTGGGGGCCCCTTGCTGCTCTTCGCTTCCAGGCTACGGCGGAAAGCCGAGCCCGCTCAGTCCGGGACCCCAGGGCACCGCCGGGGCGTCAGTCCGGGAAGGACTGGAGGGTCTGCGCCACTTCCCACACACACGGCCCCAGCCCTCCCCAGCCCTCAGCCCTCAGCCCTCAGCCCTCCCCAGCTCTCCCCAGCCCTCCCGCCACCTGCCCCCCGGGCCGCCCTCACCTGCTGGGCTGGAGGGGACTTCAGCTTCCGGGTGCGCAGGTCCCCCTCGTTCTCAGAGCCAAAGTCATCCAGGAAGTCATCGCGGTCGCTGTCCTTCCACCGCTTCGCCAGCTGCCAAGACACAACCGTGTGTCCCATGACGTGGACGCCCCAGACGCTGCTCGGCCACCTCCAGTCCCACACCTGGGGGCTCACGGTCTCCCCGGCTGACCAACAGCAGGAGGCGCGCCCGACCCGCATGGCCGTCGGAGGCCGGAGGGGGACCGGCCCAGGGAGGCCGCCTGCTCGGTCCCGGGTTACCCCCTCCAGGACAGAGCCCAAAGCCGGGAGAGCCGGGCGCCTGCCGGGCGCACCCACCTGGCTCTCGGGTCTGGCCAGCAGCAGGGAGACGTTGGTGTTCTCCTCCTGGCTCAGGATGGCCACCGCCTCCTCCCGGTTCTGCACGTCCACACCGTTAATCTGCAGGGGGTGGGCAGGCGGTAAGCAGTCAGGCGGACCCCCGGCTGGCCCTGGTCACCCGCAGGGGGCGCACTGCAACACGGGCAGGAAGGTAGCCGGGAGACGACAGCCAGGAGCAGCAGGGGCACATGGGCGACTGAGGACAGTGCCAGGAGATGCGCACAGCTGGGGGCGCAGGGCGACACGCTCCAGCCTCACCTGAATGATGCGGTCCCCCTCGCGGATCCGGCCGTCTTTGGCTGCGATGCTGTTGGGGTTCACCTGCAGGGCACAAATGGCATGGGCACGCCGCACTCCGCCAAGATCCCCTCCCAGGAGGCAGCGACAGAACAGTGGCCCCGGCAAGCCACCTCTCCCTAGCAAGGTGTCCCCTGGGCCCCGCCCAGCCCAGGTCGGCCCTCACCCTTCACCTGGAAGCCAGTTCTCTGTGTCAGAGGCCGGCCGGGCAGGCAGAGGCCAGCACCTCCGCGACTTGGCCACGTGGCATCAGCCCGGGCACAGACGGCCAGGCAGGCACAAGGGCATGCGTGCTGGATGAGGCGCTGCAGGAAGTGCGTGCAGGGCAGGGGCCAGGGGACCCAGTGGGGATGGGAGGGCTGGCCGCAGGGCACGGGCGAGCACAAAACAAAGCCTGGGCAGCACCTCATCCTGCATCAGCCGGCCCAGTGCCCGCCCCAGGGCAGTCATCCCCGGAAGGACCGCAGCGACGCAGCGGCAGCGCTGAGCTCTCAGCAGGATCAGCGCGCGGGCGGGCGGGCGGGCGGGCGCGGGACACAGGCAGCGCCCGCGGCACACCGCCTGCGCCCATCACCGCCACCGTCCAAAGGGTGCCAGTGAAGCCCAGCTTCGACGCCCTGGCACACAGGTGGGTGCGGGGGCTCCGCTGCCCCCTGGAGGCCCCCCCAGCCCCGTGCCCTCATACCTCGCCCACGTAGATGCCCAGGTCCTCCTCGTCGTCCGTACGGTAGCACACCATGAGGCCCAGCTTGTCCCGGTGGCTGCTCTTATACAGCTCCACCTCCTGCCACGAGGGGTCCGGGGAGCAGAGGTAGAAAGTCCCAGACACCAGTGAGCGCGCAGCCGCCACGCACCCAGCGTCCTCACCTGCCCCCACTGTCACCTGAGTTTCCAGCCCCGGCTTGAAGGCGGGTGCACTGCCCCAATGGCCACCAGGAAACGCTCAGACACACACGGGGCACACGGACACACGGACACACAGACACACGGACACACGGGGCACACGGACACAGACATGCGTGGCACAGACTCACCAACACAGGGCGAGCGCAGGACCTGCACCCTTGGCCCGCACCCTCCCGACTCAGGCCGACCTGGCCGTGAGCCCGAGCGACGGCCACGCACCAGGCAAGGCCACACGCTCCGGCCACCCAGGGCCAGATGCAGCCAGGCCTGCGCGACGGCCGACAGCCGCCCGGGGCGGGCGACGCTGGGCCCCGCCTGGCCTGGGCCGGCTGCCAGGCTCACCTCGTACTCCAGCTCGTCCACACGGTCTGCCTCCTGTGGGCTGCCCTCCATGAACTCCGCCGGGTCATAATACTCATGGCTGATGGGGGGGCTGCCCAGGAGAAGGGGCGGTCAGGCGCCCGCCGCCGCTCCGACCCCAGGCGGTCCCCGACTGGCCCCGGCCAAGACCCGGAGGCCGCTCGACGGGCATGCCCAGGGCGGCAGCGAGGAGCCTGGTGTGCCTGGCTCTCTCAGCCTCTGCACTGGCCCCCTGGCTGTGCCAGCTGGCAGGCGCTCCCCCCCCCCCCGCACTGCCGTTCACGCAGTGCCCCCGGGAGCTGTCCAGGCCGAGGACCGCAGGCAGGAGGGCCCGCCGTGCCCGAGGCTGGCCCGGCTGCTGCTGGAGGGCAGCGCGGGCCGAGCGGCAGAATGAGGCGGCCGGAGTCGGGAGCCACCGGGGCTGCCGGAAGGCACTTCCCCGAGCGGCCGAGGACGGAGCGGAGAGGATGGAGGCGCCGAGAGCAGCGCGAGAGGAATGAGACAGACAGGAGCTGATGCTGGCGGACAGGATGGCGGAGCTGCCGGGCTGCCCTGGCCCTGGCGGCAGCTACGAAGGGCGGCCTCCCGCGGGCCCGGCCGCTGGCTGGTGCCCGCCCGAGACTAGAGGCCCGGAGGCCCGAGGGTGCCGGTCAGCTCTGGAGGCCAAGGAGCCTCCTTCCTGCCAGATGGGGCTCTCCCTGGCACGCTCTGTGGCAGCCACGTGGCGGGGGCGTGGCGGCCCCAGGGGGCAGCCCTCCCAGAGGCAGGGCCCGGGGCCCTCCTGAGGGCGACTCACAGCTCAGACAGGACGTACGGCTGCAGGATGGCCAGGGGCGGGCTGGGCGGGCGCAGCGTGCCCAGCGCCATGATGTGCTCGAAGGAGATGTCGGTCTGAGTGCTGCTGTCCGCCAGCTGCGGCTCCTGGCAGGAGCTGTTCCCCCGGAGGCGGGGGCTGCGTCTCAGCACCTGGATCACCAGGGGCTCCTTGGAGGAGCGCAGGGCCTCCAGGGTTTGCTCCTGGGACAGCTTGGAGAGCTCCTTCCCGTTCACCTGCGGCAGAGACACGTGCCCGTGAGGCCGCCGGCCGCGGCCCATCCGCTCGCTCCACCGTGGAAGCTGCTGGCCGGCTGGCCGGCCCCGGGCGCCCTCGCCCCAGCTCAAGCGAGCTCCTCGGCGCCACGCACAGCGGGCCCCGGCCCGCGGGAGTCCGCACCGGAGCTCCGCCACCGCGCGCCGCAGAGGGCAGCCTCGGCTGCAAGGGCTTCTTCGAGGGACTGCTGGCAACAGCCGGCGCCTCCAGCAGGACGTGGCCCAGAGAAGCTGGGGGAGGGCCGGGGGAGGGCCCGGCGAGGGAGGCAGGCGTGCAGGACGCAGCCTTATCGAAGTCGTGCTGCTCCCGGGGTCTCCCGACTCCGGAGGCCCCCTTCCCCGCAAGCCATCCTACGGATCGGGAAACCCAGGCTCGGCGAGGAGGGAGGACCGCAGCGGGCGGCCCCGGGGCCGGGCAGCAGCAGCCTCGGGCCTGCAGGGCGGAAGCCTCAGAGGTCCGGGGCGGAGGCAAGTTCATGCCGGGCCCAGCTGGGAGGATCAAGGAGCCCCCCCGGGCAGCTGGGGCCAGAGGCGGACCCCGGCTCGGCCCGCCCTGGCGCGGCTACGGGGCAGCTGGAGCTGCCAGCAGGCGGCAGCCATCAGGCCACCCGGGTAGAGAGGCAAGGGGACGCTCGGCACAGACGTGCGCAGGCTAAGGGCGGGCGACCCGCGGGCCTCATTCCCTCAGCGGATGGTGGCACAGCTGGGCCACTCTGGCCCCTTCTGCCCACATGGCTCCGTTCAGCGCCCAAGTGCCACACTGGCCAGCGTCGGCGCTGGGGGGCCAGGGCTGGTCGCGCTGCACCACAGCAGCGGCAGCTCCCTGGGGGGCGGCACCTGCCTGCGTCAGGGGAAGAAGTCACGCCGGGAAGAGGTGGGGCTGGTCGCGGGCGGCGAGCGCCCCTCAGCCGGCCCGCAGCGCGCAAGGCCCTGCAGGCCAAGGTGCGAGGTGCCCCTCAGGCGAGGGCTCGTGGGCGCAGCGGCGCCGACACGGGGTTCTCACAGCAACGCCCCTGTCTCGGGTCTCGGAAGCGTGGCTTCCACACAGCAGCCCGATGCACGTCCGCCGCCACGCAACCGAGCTCGGACTGGCGCTGCCAGCAAGCGCCATCCCCCAGGCCCTGCTTTCCTGTGCCTGCGAGCCAGGCACCCCGAGGGCCCACCTCTCCGCTGCCTGGCTGTCCCGTAGGCGAAGCGTGTTCGTCTTAGGTCCCCACGCTTCTGCAGAAGAGGCTGTTCCGAGCCAACCTGTCAGGCTGCAATGAAGCAAACGGGCGCGCACGAAGGACACAGAGAGCCGCGAGGGAACAAGACGCATCCTGGCAGGACGCGTGGCACGTGGGCAGCGCGCGCCTGCTTCCTCCCGGCGGACCCCCTGCCTGACCCCGGCCTGCTGCAGCCGCCACCCCCCAGCCAGAGCAGGCCGGCGGCCCAACGCCGGCCCCAGGCCCTGGTGGGCGGCCACTGTCCACGCTGCGGTGCTTCTCAGTCGTTTGGTGCTGGCCAATGCAGCAAAGTGTGCTCCTGGCATCCCCGCGCCCGCCTCCGGGCCGTCTCCGCTAGAGGGCGCTGCGCATGTGCGTCGGGGCTAAGAAGCTGCAGGATTCCAAGTAAGGGGAAGTCGGGAAGTTGGCGTCGGGATGGACGGCAGCGCCAGGCAGCCGAGAGCGAGTGGCTGACAGCCGGGCAGGGCCAGCGTGGCCCGCGCCAAGAGCAGAGACAACAGGCCTGGGAGGCTGCGCCGAGCCAGCCGACCGGAAGCACCCCTCAGCGCCTGCATGAGCACAAGGTGATCCATGTGGGAAACAAAGGCAGGAGGGCAGTGGCGTGTGCCTGTAAGCGCCAGCCTATGGAGTCACAGCTGGGACCAGGGATCGCGGTTCCAGACCCGCCCGGGGCAACACAGCGAGACCTAGTCCCAAAAAATAGCTAGGTGTGGTGGCGCGCGCCTGTCATCCCAGCTACCTGGGAGGCCGAGGCTGGGGATGGCTTGAGTCCGGGGTACCCCGGGCAACGGGAGACCTGGTCTCAGAAAAAAAGAAACAAAGGCAGCCAACGCTCACTCAGAAGCTGGGGCTGACCTCACCGCGCACTCCTGGCCCCAGGCCCAGGCCCCCCTTGGCCGGGCTCGCCGCCCTCCGAGTCCGAGCGCACACCGCACAGGTGTGCTGGTTCTGAGGACACGCGCGAAGCTCCGGAGCTGGCCTCGCCCCAGGACGGTGGCAGCTCCCCACGCACCGCGCCGGGGCCTCGCCAGCATCCCAGAGGCAGGGCTGCCTCCGCAAAGCTCCCGGAGCAGGGCGACACTCGCGGGACCCTGAAGCCAGAGCAGCTGCACTGACGGAAACCAGCCCCCTTGGCGTGCTGAGACCGGGAAGGGGTGAAGAGCCAAAATGGGCCAACAGGCACGAGAGTGACACGGGCTGATCCACACGTGATATAAAGCGTCAGGCTGGCGCCCACGTGGGACACGGAAGGAACAGGTGGGAAACGGCTGTGCCCTCCGGCACCCTGGGGTGCGAGCTGGCAGCTTCCCACAGCACGGGACCAAAGCACCAGAGGCCCTAATCGGTCCCGGGCCCCGCGGCCACGGCCCAGGTTCCCCCCCAGGAGCGGGCAGGGCGTGGGGCCCATGGGACACTGGGCTGAGAAGCTCTTGCTGCTGTCATGGAATGGGCAGCGGCCGGGATCCAAAAGGAGGTTCTGGCCTGGGTGACAGTGACTCCTACCCACAGCGACAGCGCTGGCCTCCTGTGCCGACGCCGTTACGCCGGGCGAGCTGTACGCAGCGGCAGCCGCAAGCCCTCCGCGTGCCCGTGCGCGTGGCACCGAGCAGGGCCCTGCTTCGCAGACGAGGGCAGCAGCTGAGGCGCGCAGGGATGGGTAGGCCAGGGTCCTTCAGAGGCAGGAGGCTTAGGGCGGGGGGGGGGGGTTTTGACCACAGTGAACCCTCCGTTCCCTGTAGACGTCTCCTCCCCACCGGCCCCGCTGCCAGGACTGCGTGGTGTCACCCTGCACCACTCTCCTCCAGGCCTCCCCTGTGCTGCGTTGATCGCCCATTTGCCTGCCCCTCCCTTCCCCGTGGCTCTGAAGATCTGCTCTCTTGTCCTGCCCCTACCTACCTGTACCTACCTGGTGGTACCCCCACCAGGCCCCGCCCCAGCCGCGGGGGCCTCTAGACAGGACTCGGAGCCCCCGTAAGGCTGCGGGTGGCTCTCACGTTCGTTCTCCGGTGCCCCGGGGCAGGCGGCCTGCAGTGGGCTGCCAGGGCGCCCATCAGTCTCAGCTGTACCCACCCCCTGGCAGTCTGCCCGGCCCAGCTCCGGGGGGAGCTGTGGGCAGAGCCGCGGGCCTGACGCCCGGGCCTGCTGCGAGGGGCCTGCTGCGAGGAGCTGCTGCGGCGGCAGCTGAGACGCGGACCTCGGGCCGCTCCAAGAAGCGCTGTTCCAGGGGAGGTTGGGGTGCGGCAAAACCCGAGTACGTGGAGCTGGCGGTCGAGTGCCCCGCCGTCCCCCTGCTCGCCAGAGCCTGGCCCGTGGCCTCCCACCTGCCGGGCGCTGAGCAGCGCTGCTCCGAGCCGAGCCGCGAGCCGGCCGGCCGGCAGCTCGGCGCCAGCACCCCTGGGGCGGGGCAGGGGTGAAAGGCTGTGCAGGGAGATGGAAGGGTGACACGTTTTACTTCCCAGCCGCCCAGCGACAGCTGTGCTGCTCGCGACATGGCAGGGACTCACTCCGGAGAGGAAAGATCCGACAAAACACTAAGCCGAAACCGGGCTTCACCAGCGTGCCCGACCCCAGCTGGGAGCCCCAGCCCCGGGCAAGTGCGGGGCTGGGTGCCGGGCTCCCACCGCCAGCAACGTGCGGCCAGCGCACGGGCACCGGTGTCATGGCCCAGAGCGCACGTGCCCTGCGGCGGGAAAGGCGTGGCGACGCCCACCGCTGGCGGCAGAGCCCTGGCAGACATCTGCCTGGCGGTTTTCTCTTCCCCCTTGGGCTCCGGACGGCGGCGCTCTCCTGTCCCCAACGCACCGTCCTGGCCGGGCGGCTCGCGCGGAGCCTGTGCTGCAGCACCGCGTTCCGCTCGGCCCGGGCCAGGCACAGTGGCTCCCGGCGACCCGAGGCGGCCGGGGCCAGGGCTGCCGGGGCCAGGGCTGCCGGGGCCAGGGCTGCGGACGCAAGGAGAGCACAGGCCACGGGTTCCCGGCCAGACCAAAGGCCCCTTGGTAGTAGCTGGGAGTGGTGGCGCGCACCTGTAACCCAGCTACCTGGGAGGCTGAGGCTGGGGATGGCTTGAGTCTGTGGTACCCCGGGCAACGTGAGCCTGCCGGTCCACGGGCAAAAATAGAGACCTCATCACAAAAGAAAAACAAAAACAAAAACAAAGGCCCCTTGGGCTGGTCTCCAGGCGGGGAAAGGCCTCGCGGCAGGAAAGCGGGACACGAGCCAGTCCCCCCTCAGGGAAGGCGGCCAGGAGGGCCCAGCCCCACCCCAGGGAGCCGAGAAGCTGCTCCTGGAAGGCTGGACAAGGGCCCGGCCACAGGCTGCGTCGTGAGCCTCGGGGCCTCAGGTCCAGGCGGGACGGGGTGAGCAGTCGCCCCCCGAGGCCCCCAGCCCAGCGCCACTGGCCTCCGGTGGCACTGTGCAGCCAGGGTTCTGAGGGCAGCCAGCACGTGGGCCCCGCCCCTAGCGCAGCGTCTGAGCAGAAGGGAACAAAAGGCCGGTAGCCTGGGGAGACGGACCCCGCACTGGCCAGCTAAGGAAGGAGGCAGCGCGGGCAGCTCCTACGTCTTCCCGCCCTGGACGCCGTACGGGTCACCCGGGCCCCCAGAGCGCACCCCAAGGCCTCTGTCCAGCAGGTGCCCAGCGCAGCGAGTGCAGCGGGTGGCTGGCTCACTCGGCATGACGGCACAGGCCCGGGCAGGCAGGCGAGGGCGTGCAGGGGCTGGTGGCCATCTGCACAGGGCTTCTCCAGCGACTGGAGGGGAGGGGGGTCCCCTGGCACGGGAAGGGGGTTCCCCTGGCACAGGGCAACCTTTAAGAGGCCGAGTTGAAAGGCATGGAGAAGACAGCGGACTGCTGCTTGCCTCGGGGGCCCAGCCCCTCCCCCTCCCCCAAGGGCCCTGCACAAGAGGGCAAAGCCACGCCAGACCCCAGGGGTGTGGCCAGCATGCGGGCCCTTTCAGCCCCCGGCCAGCTGGGACCGGCTCGGAGAGGGTGCACGGCCTTGAAGCACGTGGGCCCCGAACTCTCAGAGCCAACAGCGCCCAAGCACCAGCAGAACTGGGGGGCCGTCCTGTCCGAAGCGCAGGCGTGGCGAGGCGAGGGCCAAGGGTGAAAGGCAGGAGATGCGCCGGCCCAGCCCGCTCGGCTGCAGGGAATTCCCCGGCGGGCAACGGTGGGCTCAGGCGCCAGGTGCCAGCCGGCCAGGGGCTGCAGGGCAGCCTGGGAGCCACCGGGGTCTGGTCAGCGGCCCATGGCCTCGGCTAGAGCGGACTACAGGGGACGGCAGGGAGGTGGCCCCAGTGAGGGACTGGCCACGCGGGCAGGGTGCCAGGTCCCGCTGCTGGGCTGGCACACAGCAGCCCCATTCGGACCGCAGAGCAGGAAAGGGCGGGGGTAGGGCTGGGTGCTCTCACCGTCCCGGGACGGGCCCACGCGGGGCAGCAAGTCTACACGCACCAGAAACAGTGTCCACGCCCCGGTGCACGCGTGACCGGGCACAGGAGCCGAGCCGGGGGTGGTTCGGGAGAAAGTGGCCCAGGCGCGCGTGGCCGGGGACAGAGGAAGGGTGGTCCAGGGCCGGCGGGACACCCGCGGCCGGACAACCTGGCCAGGCTGAGGGGCAGGAGGCTGGGGCAGGGGCGTGGTGATGGCTGCGTAACGCTGCCGGCGGCCACAGCCTGACGCCTTGGAGCTTCCCCGCGATGACCAAGCAAGAGTGGCCGCGCGGGTCAGAGGCCGCAGCTCCGGTCAACACCAAGGCGCATCTCGGGTTCGCGGGCCCGAGTGGCAGACACCCACCTCCTCACAGCCCCCAGTACCGCGCGGCCCCGAGACCCGCTGAGCCCTTTCGTGCTTTGGAATGAGCTGCTGGAGGCAGCTGGGGCTGGCCACCTCACGCCCTCATGCATGGGGTGGGCAGCCACGGCGGCTTTCGGAGCAGGGAGCGCAGGGCAGGGCTCTCCTCAGGCCTCCCCAGGGGAGGGGGCTGTCAGCAGCCGGCTGGGCAGGGGTGGAGCCGGACGAGACGCAGGCTAGGAGCCCCCGCAGAGGCACCGGCATGGCACGGCCCCGTCCCGCCCTCCTCCCCTTCCCGGGAGACTGGGCCAGGTGCCAGGTGCCGGGAGAGGAAATCCTGCTGGAGGCCGGGGCGGCCCCGGGCCCCACCAGGCCTGGCCGCCGCAGTGAGGATGCCCAGGGGAGCATGGACGCCCGGTGAGAGCCGCGGGAGGCACAGGGGCGGGTCCAGGCCGGGCCTGGGCAGCGATACTGTGACTCCTGGCAGGGGGCGGGCCCGGAAAGGAGGGTGGAGCCCAGGAGCGCCGCCCCGCCCCTGGCCCCGCCCCCGTGCGGGCAGCAGACAAAGAGCGCAGCGGAGGCTGCGCGCGGCGGCAGCGAGGCACCGAAGGCCCATCGGAGCTGGCGCTCTCACAGTTAGCGCCGTGGTGGGAAGGCTGCGGCCTGGCGCAGCCCGAGGGGGGGGCCCGGCGGACCACAGAGGCCTGGGAGGCCCGCAGGCGGCACAAGCAGGCCCTGGAGGGCTTCTGGCCCCGGTGATGAGTCCCCTGGGGCCGCTGACTGGGGTGGGGTGGGGTGGGGCGTGGGGAAGGTCCCCGTCTCTCCGAAGGCAGAGGGGAGGGTTAAGTCCGGAAGTTGCA
>PVHY01022056.1:0-22929 GCA_004024945.1 Uropsilus gracilis
TGAAATTATTTGGGGCTGAGTGTAGGTTCCAATTAGTTTTATAGTCTGAATGAATATTGACTCACTGTGCAAACTGTCATCAAGCAATTAGCTTTTCTGTGTCAAGCATTATTAATCTGCATTTTTTCTCATTGGAAAATGTCTCTAGTATATTTGGTTATTTCAAAGATAAATGTTATGAATAATTCAACAAGTATTGGCACATGTCAAGTTTCCAAGAACCAAAACTACCATTGACATAAATGAAAATATACATATGTATAAAAAAATTACCTCTCCCCTTTTGGGAACTTATTTCAGAAATCACTGAATTATAAGAATTATAATTTTATAAGGTAAAAATTATTAATTTTATAAGGTAATTTATAATTCTATAGGTACCTTATAATTTTATAAGGTAAAAACTATTAATTTTATAAGGTAAAAATCAAGTTGTAGGCAGAGCGTCCTTAAGAAGAATTATAGCAATATTATTAGAATTAAATATAAAATGGACTCCTATTGACAGGAGCACAGATTGAGCATGTCTGCCTCCACATGAGAAAGCTTTCAAGGGTACTCTCAAATGAGTAGCCTCTAAGGTACTATTCTTTTGGAGGTGCTCCTATACCACTAAATCATATACAGAGCTGTAAACCAATGTTATATCAATAAAAAATCATTATTTTAGGGAAGAGTTAAAAAAAAACCACAGAGTTTGAATTAACTACTACTCCTCTATGGTATCAAATTACCCTTAAGAGAAAACTTGTTTATTCTTTAAAAGGACGTTGTGACAGAGATAAGGATGTCTTTACCACCAAAAGAAGACCACTTTATAATCTTCAAAATCTATTAATTTAACTTTTTCATTGAGATAGATATGACAAAATTAATGGTTTTGAGATGGGGAAATTTTGCTGGATTATCTGTGCAGGCCCATTGTAATCACAAAGATCCTTATAAGAGGAAGACAGGAGAGTTATATTTAAAGGAGACATGTTAACAACAGAGGAGAGAGACAGGAAAATGGAAATAGAGAAGTAGGGAAGGAAAGAGGGAAAAGGGAGGGAGATAGAAAGGAATGGGAAGGGGAGAAGAGAGAATTTTGGAGATTCTATATTACTGACTAGAAAGAGATGCAAGGCCAAGGAATGCAGATAAGGACGCTCTGCCTACAACTTGATTTTTACCTTATAAAATTAATATAAGAATCCTTAGACCTGGCACTGTAAGTTTCCATTGTTTTAATTCACTGTGTTTGTGGCAATTTATTATAGAAGCAATAGGAATCTAATATACACATCTTCCTAATTCAGTCCCTTAAAAGCTTACGTTATGAAATAGTTTTAACTGCTTTGAATGTGTAGAAAATAAGGAAATATACCAGAAATTGCCAATTTTTGAATACTTTTCTGGTGTGGGAATTTAGTTGGAGGCTGGAGCTGCAACCTGCATCCTGGAAGACTTCAGACAAAATTTCAATTCCAGAGTCCTCTTGAATAAGACTTATTTTCATAACAACAAAATAAATCCAGTGCAAAGAAAGTAAACAACTGAGAGTATTAAATTTCAATTTTCTTTCCTACTAACCGCCAATGATTTTTTTTTTTAAATTATAGTTAGATTCTAAAGGGATTTTTCATGCATTCTTGGTCAGAAATGGACCTTGCAACATGGCGTTCTGCTTTGTTGTTTTTCCACCATTTGTATATTACCCAGCAAATGTGCTTACTCTACAAGTTAAAGTAGATTTTTGTTGTTGTTCTAAGAGTGTTGAAGCTTAAACTCCCCTGTAAAAGTCAAGTCGTTCTTCTTGTTTCACTGACAATTTTAAAATCAGATGTGCCCTGGTAGATCATTTGACACAGTCAGCTAGTAAGATTTCTTGCCTCCTCCTCAGAAATACTAACTTCACTGTGACAATAGTAACCGCCAGATAATTTGAGACTCAGAGTCAGAACATATTCATAAAAAAATGTTTAAGGAGCAGATGAAAAAATATCGAAGTTATAGTGAAAACCATTAATCCACTTCATCTACAAAGATGTTATCTAGAGCTGTTTGGAAAATGAAATATATATTAATTTAAAATGAATATAAATGTGTTTACATTGATCATATGACATAATTTAAATCATGTTGAAAATAGTTCCTTATCAGAATCTTTATACTTTATTAAATGTATGATGTAAAAGATCATATCATGTTTTTTACTAGAGTTAACTATAGTCACATATATTTTATTCTTGTGATTTATTTACTTTATACTGGGAACATGTACCTTTTGATAATGTTCATCCATTTTACTCCCACTCTCACACCATTAAGTTGCATCCCTGGAATAACTACTTGTTTTCTATAAGTCCAGGTTCACTTTGTATTTAAATTTCATATATAAGTGAGATGATACTTCCTTCTCTGTTTAATTTATTTTCCCTTTGGATAATCTCCTCAAGTCTTGTTCAGATTGTTGCAAATGGCAAGATTTCCTTTCTTTTTTTTTCTTTTTTTTTTTTTTGGTATAAATGAAGAATTAACCCCTATAGAACATATTCTTTATCCGTTTATTCTTGGAGAAAGACTTAAGTGGTTTCCACATCTTCTCAATTGTAAATAATGCTGAGATGAACATGGGGGTGCAGATATCTTTTCAAATTAGAGTTTTAATTTCATTTGGATACATACTCAGAGGTGGAATTTTAAATTACAAGGTAGTTTTCATTTTAGTATTTTGAGAAAACTCCATGCTGTTTTCCATAATAATTGAAACAATTGACACTCCCATCTACAGTGCAAAAGGATTTCCTATTGCCACACATTTCCAACATTTATTATTACTTCATGTGTTTTTAGTAATAAAAATTCTATCGAGTGTAAGGTGGTATCTCAATGTGGTTTTGATTTGTATTTATTTTCCATTCTGTTAATGGTATCCTTTGCTAAGCATAAAATTTTTAATGTAGTTTCTCTTTTTTTAAATTTTTAGCTTTTGATAAAAATGATAAATGATATTAAGTTACTATTATAATGTAATTTGGTGTTTCCTGAACTTTTAAAATAAATCATTTATAATGTACTTTAAGGTTCATTTTAGAGTCTTATTGATTAACTTTTGCTGTCTAGCAAAAGAAGTGAACTTAACTCAGATAAACTTTAGGCTAATCTATTGAAAAATCTGTCATGATGTCTCAAACAAGATGGTTTCTTACACCACTACAAAATAATAGTAATGATCATAGTTTTATAAAATATTCTTTTCTGATTTTAAATAATTTCACAAATGTTGCCTGGTACTTTGAATTATGAAAAAACTCTTTCAATGGCAAATATTACTGAACCTAAAGGAAGAAGTTACTCAGATCTTAATAGTGATATAAAAATGATTGCAATTGTCTGTCAATCACTTTTGCAAAATCATGATTTCACATCCTCTGCATCTACTTTTTATTTTAAAATTGTCTGTCATCACTGTCTCTGACCAACAAACAGCAAATTAGAAAAGCTATTTAACACCATGAGATGCAGGAAGCTTAGCTATCATCCCCAACTTCAACTAGCTGAATCTCTGCATATTAGCTAACAGCAATGCCTGTATACTAGAGAGTAGAATACTAGAGAAAGTATGTCCATAGTGAGTGGAAGTATGGCCTGTAGACCTAACACTCTCAAACTACTCTCTATGTGGTGCTGGTGGCCTTTTTGTGTGTCCTTTGCACCTGTCCCCTGCATATCCCCACCACACCAGACTTGTAGGTATCTTGGTATACATTATGTGGCTTCTTATGGATAATGGTCAATTTAATTTTATCATGTTGCTAAGAATCTGTAAGCATTAGATACAGACACTTAGATTTTCATCTTTTTCTTACTGATTCACAATCTTACTACTGCCTTTAGGTTCACTAGTTTAAGGCCATCTTCAACTCTTTAGCATCCTTTGTTGTCTCTAATTTGGACAGAAGAAATTATTTCTGTTCATTCTTTCTATTATCCCTAAGTTTTGCACCATCAGCATCAGCTGCATATCACACCACTTAGAACTCTTTTTACACCACATTGTATGATATTATTTGCCTCTGTTCTGTATTATAATCTTTTTGAGAAAAAGTATAATACTCGATTCATCATTTTTAAGCCCAATGTACAATTTGAATTGGTGTTCATTAAAAATTGTTTAAGTTGAATATTACTTATTGTCATTTACTTCTTTGTGAATTTATTAAAATATATTATGAGCTACGATCCTGAAATTTCAAAATTACAACAGTTATACCTGGAATGAAAGTGGTATATTACTAGATTCTGAGATGAGATTGAAATATTTTTGGTGACACATCCAGGTCCAAAGTTGCCATCATTCAAATGGAGTCCTGTAACACCAGCTGTTCACATAGAATGCTAAGATAAATGCATATTAAGTCCAGGTTTTAGTTGTAACAGTTGAGCTGAGACTACCTCTAACTCTAAAAAAGGATTTATTAAATGTTTATATATTAGACAATATTTGGAGTATTGTCCAAAAACAGAAGAATATTGGAAAGCTCACAAAATCTCCACATGCAGTTTCAACACATCTATTTTGGACACCCCTTAGCTCAATCAAGTTGACTTATACAAAATTAGCCAGGACTGATGTGAAATAATGAAGATGTCAAAGTTGTTCTTCAATGGAGCTCTGAGGTTCTATACTCACAAATATACTTACAAACATAAGAATCAGTGAGGTCCTTACCAGACTAAGGATCTGGCCCACTATGCTACTAGATCCCATCAGCAGTGGATCATAGTGGTTATAATGGGACCTGGATTTTCTCAATCCAGCTAGAGCTTTTGCAAAGGTACAGGAACTTTTTTTTTCTTTTGAACCATTTCCTCAAACTCAAAGTTTATAAAATAACTCCTGATTGAACTGAACTTGGGTCACATAACTACACTTTTCCTAACAGGTAACTGGGAAAGAAAATTGTCATATTTAAAGGGAAAGTTCGAAAGTAGTTAGTACATTGTATTAGTCACAATAATTTAGAGTAACTGAATCAATAGGAAATATTTATGTATAAAAAGATATTTGTTTAATTTAATCACAGGGTTGTGTAGACTAAGAAATTTAATGACTATTGCTTGAATTCTATTACTTGAAAGATAAAAATATAGGAAAGCCAGTTGTATAATTCCAGATCAAGTGTGCAGCTTGAGAAGCAGGAGAGTTGATTGCATAAATCCCATTTCAAAGACAGGAAAAATTGATGTCCCATTTAACAAGCAGGCGGGAAGCAAAAGCACTGAAATAATTTTCCTCCACCATTGTGTTCCATACCATCCTTCCTTCAAAGGGTTGGATGCTGCTGATTGACAGTGAAGGAGGTCTTCAACTTTACTGAGTCCACTGATTAAACAATAGCTTTGCCTGGTAAAGTCCCATGGACACACCCAAAGGTCATGTTTAATTTGGACACCACTTATCAGTCAAGTTGACTCATATAGAACATAATGTGAATTAATGGAGATGTCAGTTATTCTGCAATGGAGGTCCCTGGGGTTCCTAACTTGAGATTAAACTCTGTCACTAAAGTGTATCTCTGCTTTTTGGACTTTATGTTAGATTTTTTTCACATGCAAATTATAATGTAACAGTTTAAGAAAACGAAGTGGGCAATGATGTGCTTAGTTTCAGAACATTTTTTTTTCATTACCTCTCCATGTAAATAGAAGAATATCTGCTCATATTCATGAGTTTCATTTTTATTAAATGATCCTTTTGATCATTCCAAATCCTTTTGAATCTGACATCTCCACATGTAGTTTCAAACCATCTAGCATATACTAATCAAAGTGAAAAAGAAAATATTTATAAGTTACACAGCTTATTCATAAAAATCTGCTTAGTTTATTATAGAAAATAACACTGTTTTAAGGTTGGGAGTTAAACTACTCGACAGCAGACTTTTAAATGACATTTCAAGGGTGTTGGGAAAAGCTTATCTAATTAGAGAAAATTGACACAGAATTATGACCTTTGTAGAAGAAAGAAGAGAAAGGGTTTTCTATGTTTCAATAAAAAGAGACTGAGTGCAGAGAGCAAGTAACGAGCTAATAAAAGTCTAGATGTGCACATAAGTGAGATTATTTGAAATGTGATTCCTCAAATCAAGAAATAAAATATTATAAGGGAAGTGAAGGAAAATGTGATATATCAGTAAAGAATAAGCAGGAAGAGTGCCAATAGGTCTGGAGCTGTATTTTGAAAAAAAAAGTGGCAAAAACAATGGTAAACAATTAGTTTTTCATTTTCAAATACAATGCAGTCATAATCTGGAATACTTCCCCAAATTAGATGTATATCAGTCTGGTATTTATGTGTGCCATTTTATAACGGAATTGCATTCATATCTGAATATAATAATTGCTCGAGTATTTTTAAGAAAGCAAAATCATTAAGAAAAAATATTTGTTAAGCAATCACTAAAATCTTCATATTCAAACATAGTCCAGATGTCAGTAATTGTCCTTATGTAACAAATAAAGATTTCTTGCACTTTTTTCTTTTTATCTCACATCACATAGATGGAAAATAAAATGTATTTCATCATAAGTATTAATATTTTGTAAAGCTGCATCATAGAAATAACACCTCAATTTTTTTTTTCTTAAAGATAAGTGGATTTTGTTTTCATTAATTCTTAGACTAAGCATGAAGTTCCGTCTTTGGGAAAAAAAAAGAAAACCTCTGATAGAAAGAATATGTGAAGCTGAGTTCTGAGAAAGGTAATGTGGAAACAAATGACTTACATCAGCGATTGGCATCTGGAGAGATAGAAAACAAGCCCCCCATCCTCCAAGCTGAGAATGACACAGTCTAATTGGGTAAATATTTATAATTTTACCCATCTGAAATCAATCTAGAATTCTCTTCATTCGGGTTGCTGCTAGAGAAAGATTTTATTTTAACTTGAAAAAGTCCAAGTAACTACATTTTAAAAATTCATAGAGATTATCACTATTAGACTTTAAGGCAATTTGATGAATATTTAAAAGCTGTATTCCTCTTGGGAAAGCTCAGTTCATGCCAAGCACAGATGCTATATTCTTTCTCCCTTGGTTTAAACAATGCCTTTGCTCATTACACATCCTCTCTAACCTTGCATGATTGCTATCCAAGGACTTCATAGAATATTTCCAGGGAAACATTGGTTTCCCAATGCAATCAGATTAGCCTGAACATTTATAAATATGTGCAGATCATTAAATACTATTCATTGAATTAGAGCACATTGATTGTTAAAAACTCAACACTCTGGAGGTTTTATTTAAATAACTGCCCATTTAAAGCACTTTCTTGGTGCAAAGTTTTCCTAAAGGCATTGCACATATATATCATTTATTTTTCAAAAAAAATGTTTCTGAGAATGGAAAGTGTTTTTAACTTGATAAACGGTATTATGGACATTATTTTGTCTTTCAAGAACATCATTACTGTCCACAAAGATAGAGGTATTCAGAGATCTTTAGTGATCCACATACTTAATTGTAACCTGTATTTTGATTCAATGTTGAACTTAATTTTTGAGGCACAAGTACATTACCATGCCACCATATTCCTGTTTATCAGGGTATATGTATCAGAAAGACTGTTCCAGATTGTGAATGCCTAAAGAAAACCTCTGGATGTGTGTATACACTCCTGTTCCCAAAGTGATGAATTGAAACAAAAGTATATGTATGTACCTCCATTCTTTATTTTGTTCTAAATTCTTCATTATAAGCATCTGACAATTTTCTTGATATACATAAATTGTCCATGACTTATATCAAAGTACTATTTGTCAGTTATCATTACTTGTTTCTCATCACATATATATTAACTTCATAGATTTAGACAAAACATTAGTTTCTTCTTGGATTTCTTTTCAGCTCTACAGATTCAAGGCAAGATTCCATTTCCTCTTAATTTTTGCCTAGTTTCCTCCTCCATGTTCTATTAGGTGCTATCCTTCTGCCAGCCTCAATTTTATCTTTAAAATCCATGCCCTGATGCTATCCTCAGAGCAATGGGGCAACTAAAATTCATGAAAATCATGTAGAGACCTTCACAAGTATTTCATATTGTTGTGAATAAATTTTAGTGATTGCTTAAAATAACAATAATATACTTTTAATAATTATATTTATATATCTCTTCTTAAAATGTTGTAAACCCCAAAGTTCTCCCACCACCTAGTCACCTGTGAACCATTATCATGATCTCTTGTGTACAGTCCTCCTTGATTTTGCCCACCTTCTCCCTCTCTTGCTGTATGCTTTAGTTCTATTATCAGTTTGTTTATTTTTTTTTCTTTTATTGAGTCTGTATCCCACATATAAGTCTTATATGTATCCAGTGTTTCTCTTTTTCTTTCTGGCTTATTTAAACTGGCATGATTCCACTTAGCTTCATGCATGTTGCAGCAAATGACACAAAACATGTTTTTCAACTAGAGGCGAAGTGAAAAAAAATCCATTGGGGGAAATGGATAGAAAAAACTTTGTTTTACAAAGTGAGAGAGCTAAAAGAATCCTTACATATAGCTTACATAGACCAAATAATGATCAAAACCCTCATTTTAATTTTTTAAATCACTAATCTCATTGAGAGGTCTAGCATCCTGATTAGGTAAGTTACTTAAAAAGTAGAAATATGATCAGAAAAGTTTCCCATCCAACTTTAAATAACACTCTTTCATTGTACATACAGTCAGCCTTGTAGATCAGAGAAATCATTTCTACTTATTTCACAGAAGAAAAAACAATTGCACTGTTATCATCAGTGTTACTCCATGAGCATCCAGAAAACAAACAAACAAACAAACAAACACAGGTTGAATTTTTCACCCCACCTAATGCAGTGTCAGACTTCTGCCAGGAACAACCTAATCTCAGATTTTTATTGCTGCTGCTGATGTATGAATTACAAAGAACATAGCTTGATTTTTCTAATAAGTGTTTAAGCTTTCACTACAGACTACATTATTGAGAGAAAAAGAACTTGATGACGAAATGAATAGGATAGAAAAGTCACTACTAGGGAGGAAAACTGGAACACTAATATCAGTCAGTTTTATGTCACCTTGTTGTATATACTATCCTTTAAATCAAAGAAAGCAGAATACAAGATATTTTTCAAGAAATTGCTATTCTAGCATTCTGATAAGGTGTTGTATTTTCTTTAAAATGCTTCTAAGGAAAACATTTGATATTTTAAATAACAAACAGGCTATCAAGAAGTATATATCTTTAGTAATTTTTTGTTATAAAATATATTAGGCTTCAGTAATGATAACTCTTTAATGATAAATTAGCGGTAGGTACCCATAGCAATGAGAAATGAAAACTTGAGAAAATCTATGCTAGTCTTAAAAAAAATACTATTTAGATTAACTTGCACATAGTTGAATTTACATAGAATTAAATTACATAATAAGCAATATTTGGTAGTATTCTAAGTCTGTGACAGAGTTGTTAATTTCTGGGAATCAAATAGTCGAATAGGACAAGGAGAGTAGGTTAGACACACAGGTGAATATATTTACTGTATGATTTTTACAGAATCATTAGTATATCTGTGGTCTAAATATATGTGGTGGGTGATCTCCTTACCCCTTTCTGAGAATTTTCTCAGCCGGAGAGTCTTGCTGACACTCTAAATAAATGTGCTTTTTTCAATGTAATCACCCATGTCATTGGAGTGCTCTCTATGACTTCAAAGGACAAGAATTCACATGGCTTCTGGGTGGACAGAATTGGTTACAAACATAGATTTTCAAGACCTCAGAAGCATCTCTTTGAACAAAAGCAAAAATTCTTTAATCACAATAGAGTGAAACCAATTTGTATCTGAAAAAAAATGTGACTTATAACATATATACTTTACTATATATGTGATATATACTATATATGTATACATAATCCTATACAGTCCTGTTTTAATATATTCTTATTACAATTTTTAGGTCTGTTCTATGTTAGGAATATTGCTATAACTTCTATTGCATTCATATTTCCCTTTACAAATTTACCCTCCCCTATGGGAAGAAACTGCGCTACACTTACATATCACCAGGTTTAGATTAAGAGAATAAAATCAATAATAGTCTTTTAATTTACTCTTTTATTCTGGAGTCATATACATCTTCCTTTATTGGTTCTTTTCCACTCTAGGACTTAGGTTGATGGAGCAGCCCCTATCTCTGTATATCAGATTCAGACAGGGAAAAGTTCCCAGAATAGGACCATTTAAAGATTCTTAGTGATTTTTTTGTCCAATGTCCATTTCATTGAAAACAGCAAATCACATGGCTTAGCTGATGACTATTGAAACTGGTAGGGAAGAGCTTGACATTTTGCCCACCACAGATTGTACCAACAGATAAATGCAGATAAAATTTCTGCACAATGCAGATAAACCCTCAAGAAGAATCGCCTCTATCTACTAATCAACTACTCATTTTGCAATTTTTCCTCCTTCAACACTAGAACTGTTCCTACTCAGGACATTTCCAGATTAGCATATCTAATGGATGCTTTTCTGACCTGATATGTTGACCTATCTAAAGTACTTTAGATTCCAACTCCTTTCTCTTTTTCTCCTTTGAAAAATCAAGATGCCAAACTCTTGTTTGATTCTAATTCTCACATTCTGCTTTGTTGTTTTTTGTTTTGTTTTGTTTTCCCTCAGTTTTCTTTGCTGGTTTCTTCTCTTCTGTGTCAGAAAGTTAGAATAATTCAGGGTTCAGGCATAGGTGTTCTCTCTCTGATGTTTTTCTCAGCCTCATGGCTTCCTAAACCCATTCAGTTACCTTTCAAGTGCTTAACTTCAATCTTCATCTCCTTCCTGAGATTCATTCACCTGTATGTGCTAGGGATCTAAAACATAATGTCTGTAAATGCAAACTTATGATTTCTCTCTAAATAAAATGTGGGTTTTTTTTATATTTTGTCACCTTATTTGACAGCTTTCAAATCCCTTCAGTTTCTTCTAGGCAGTGATATAGGCAGTAATTTATTATTTGAAAAGTTCCTTTAGCTCATCTTTTATACTAATCAATTTAAAACTTTATCTACTTATTCACAATTTACAATATTGGAGTATAACTGACATATCTTAGGCATCATTCTTAAACTCAATATACTTAGAATTTCTTATAATCTACCTCCTTATTCTTATTGTCTATGTCTTTTACTTAACTGAAGAGATCTTTAGAATATATTTAATATTTAATAGCCCATGCTTTTCTGCTATTCTCTTTTCTCTCATAATGCCCCAAATTTTTCTTATATTTTCTGGGAGACAACCTCTTATCAAGACCTACACACATGACTGTAAAATTAGCACTCCAGTGAGTCTATGAACCCTCACCCACATAGCTGCTCTAGAACATGATCTAAATATTTGCATCCAGACCTACCTCAACAGCCCTTAATTTGCTAATTGTGGTCAATGAGTGATTCTGTCTGCACTGCCACTCAGATAAGAGAACCGGTTTTCATGGGATGATGGCAGAAATCCAACTTTTCAACATTCCAGACTCCTCACTTCACTATAGTGATTGCTGTACATTCAAAATCGTGAAACCAAAAGAAATACTCCAAATCATGTTGACTTACATTTATTTGATTATTTTGATAGGAGCTAAGGAAGCACCTTGTAATTAGAAAAAAATGTATATAAATTTATCGTTATGGAAGCCAAGTCTTCATATTTACTAATGCCATACTGTATTGGAAACCCTGCAGCATGTGATTTTTTTAAGAAATTTTCTTTTTTGAAACTGATTGTCTATTAGTACATATACCTGGTTTATTTATATATGTAAATTACATTATCATAGTATTTTCTATATGCCAAGTGTTATTATAGACACTTTGCAAATATTAACACCATTGCTTCTCAAAATAAATTTGCAAGATAGATATTATCATGTTCACTTTATAAAGAAACTGAGTAATGAGGAAATTTGCTGATAGTCAAGTAACCAGACAACCAGCTCCTTTGACAAAGGATGCATGTGCTTATTTTTACCATTAGCAATGTTGGATTATATATTTAAAAGTTCTAGTCATAGTACCATTTATACTCTTTATTGAAAACATAACATATTCTGTTGGTGGCTGAGCACAAGAGACAAGAACATGACTATGAGAGAGACTTTTTTAGTAATAGAGTTTAATGGTTGATTTGAAAGTAATGAACTAAATGATAATTTAATAATAAAAGAAAGGGTATTTATAGAGATAGGGCAAAGGTTGGGTGAATTTTAAAGGAAGACAAACAGTGAGGGTATAATTAGTTAGCTAATATATTCATTTTTTGAGAGGTAATTGGGGGTAGGGTGATAGCTTAGAGGGGGTTGCTATTTTTGTTAAGGAAGATTTTTTTAGGTAAACATTTTTGGAGGGACAGCTGTGCTATCCCATTTTTAGAGGAATTTAGTGCTAGATTTTGTTTTTAGTTTGCCAGAGGTAATTAAGGTGAGATGGAGTTTGCTTTGTCTCACTGCATGAGCTTGTTTGGGTATTAAATAGTTCTTCATAATTTTCCAAAGTACGACAACATTTGAATCTACAAATGGAAAGGTCTAAATTGTTCAATATTAGAGACAGTTCAGTATTACAGACAAGCTATAGTTTGTATCAATTTCATTACTTAGAACCACCTGGCTTTCCCCCCACTATACCCAAAACTAATTCCAGAGATTCAGAATAAACAATATTTATCTAATTCTATTTCTTTCCAATATCCTAGATTTTATAATATAATCTTAGTTTTTGTAATAAACATTTTCTAATGAAACAATGAATTTTAATCAAAACTCTCAACATTATTAATGTAGATTGAAACATGACTTTCTTTTCATTTTAACATCTAGTGATATTTCATACTATTAATTCATTTACATTGATTGATTAAAACTGTCAAATTTTTCTCAAATTTTGCTTTTAAGCAGTCATATGCTTGTTGTTCATCAAACTTTTTTTTTCCTAATCCATTAAATGTTTCTATTTTTTCTATATTTGTATGGTTTATTTATAAAGTTTTTAGAATCAAATGTTTTTGCAGGTTATTAAAATAATAAACTATAAGTCTTGATATTTTAAACACAGATTAAGTCAGGGTATATGATTTTGAAACTCAACTTAAATTTATTTTAAAAATCCCATAACTTCAGTTGTAATTTTTTCTTCAACTCAAGAGATTTTTTGACTATTTTGAAAGTTTGGATTATTTTTGGTAACTCTTAATAATAATTATGGGGCATTTTGGTCATGAAAAATAACTCATGATAATATTCTGTGCCTGGAATTAATTGAATTTCCTTTTTTGACATGATATATATGACTCATTTATGTAAATATTCCTTGGGCACTAAAATAAGGTATGTCATATTTGTTAGTTAAAATAATGCATAGTTACTTTTTAGATATGCCTTACATTATTAATGGTATCCATTTGATATTATAGATGAATAATATGCTACCCAGTATATTGGTACTGCATACAATTGAACACTGATAATGGTACTGCTACCAAAGTCTCTATTCTTGAAAAATCAACAGTTTAAAAAAGCAAATGACAAAATCAGACAAATAAGTACAGTGGA
The DNA here is from genome assembly GCA_004024945.1 of Uropsilus gracilis. Taxonomy (NCBI): domain Eukaryota; kingdom Metazoa; phylum Chordata; class Mammalia; order Eulipotyphla; family Talpidae; genus Uropsilus; species Uropsilus gracilis. Next base: position 13,617 of record PVHY01022056.1, read on the forward strand.
ATGATTATTTTGATAGATGTTATGGATGCACATCAGAGAAACATAGCCAAGGGTAATATGTCACCATCTTTATATATGTCACAGTGACTTGAGAACTAAAGAATTAGTGAGGGACAGTATTCCTGGATAGATTACAGCACAAATGAATGACTGAAGTCCTGAGATGATGTGGCTTGAGTAACTTAGGAAAAACGAAAAATGAAAGGAAATTGTAATAGAAGTATAAGGTTAAAAAAAAAAAAAAAAGATCCCAGAGAAATAACTTAACTTTAGCTTTACTAATTACTTCTTAATGAGTTTAAAATAAAGGTTGATAAGATGATCAGATTTTTAAGAAAAATAGTCTAAGGTTGTAAATAAGAAGACTGGATAAAGAAATACCATAAAGAAATTAAAATGTTAACCCAGGAAAGAGATGAAGGTGCACCGAATGATGTTAGTGGCAGTGAGTAAAAAAGAACTAATAGGGCCATTTTGAGTGGTGTTTAGGAGAGAAATCAATAGTATTTCATAAGAAGTTAGTTTATTTAAATTTCCCTTTAGTGATATTCATATATTTAATGATGCACACATTTTCTCTTCTGTATATTGTCTTTTTCAATCTTTTTTCTAATTTCCATAATTATTTGTTTCTACGTTTTCAACAGGCACAAGCATTTTGAAGACAGAAAATGCAATCTTTTGTAATGTTACATGAATTGAAATTGTCTTCCAGTTTGTAAGCTGCACTTTTGATATTTTCTCTTGAACTTTTTTTGTTCATTCATTTATTTAGAATTTGCTAGCTCAACCAGGCAAGGAGAAAATCGTATCAAGATCACATGCTGAAAGAAGGAATAAGAGGTAAATTTTAAGTTAAATGCAAAACTGCAATGTCATACAAGAAAACTTTTCAATTTTGCAGCTTCATACATCAAGGTGCAGACTTTAAGTAACGTTACAGGAATTTAAAACAATATCTGAATGGCTTTAAAAACGTTTATTGAATCATACTGCCAAAAATGATGAGTTTTTAAAATAGCAAACCTGTTCAAACTCAACCTTTCAATTTCATCTCACATAATTCAATTTTGTTGACCTGTAACGCGTTTTTGAATGGAGAGAAAATTGATAAGAAAAGTGTATTATCAAGTCAAATTATGTTTTAGAAAAAAAAGACACATCCACACCTTATTTTCTGAATTGTGTTTTAATACAAATATCAGGGTAACTACGAATCCACCACTGTTGGGTATGCTGGCGTAAAGTATCTGTAAACTACTGAAATCAATAATTAAATAAATTCATGTAACATTTAAAAATGTTTGATTATGCCTGTTTGTGAATTCTTGTTTTGTGTGTATGAATCAATTGACCAGATCAGGTTGGAGATCGGGTTGGAGAATTGACATATGAGAATGTTATTTCTTGAAACAAATAGAAGACAAAGATATAACGTTAAAAGTCTTGCCTTCCTAAAGAGATTAGAGTTTTTATAGGATTGTTGATATATGGATAACTTGGGGGCAGCAGGAATGACCAGCAGCTTGGTTGTAGAGATACAATGTAGTCACGTGACTACAGCATGTCTCCTAATGTGTCCCATGTTCAGAAAATAGCAGCCATGCAACCTCTTTGGTCAGGGATTTAGTAAATGAATACTAGTAGAATTAAAGTAACCAAGAATCCTCATGTTGCTCTGAACCTGTTTGGGCAGGATAGATATCTGATCCTTAATTAAATGACTGTAAGTTAGTACTATGGGTTTGTCTGAATAATGTTAGTTTTGCAAGTCTTTGGGGTAACCTGTAGCCTCTACTATATAAAATAAGTCATTGCACCATGCTCTTTTTGTCACTTAAGAAAAACCGCAATGCTTGGTTGGTCTCTTGAGGGTTTAGGAGGCAATGTTTACGACTCTTCTAGATTCAACATGTTGATTCAACCCATTTATTAAGTGACTCTTGACTGAACCAGGAGATTCTAGAAAGCCCTTTAACCTTGACTTTAAGCTGACAGGTTCCATAAAATCTCTAATAAGACAGGAAAACTATTTAGGGACAGACTTTTCGTATAAGAGAAAGGAAAGAAATTATAAAATTAAAGAAATTAAGAAAAATTCTTTCATGTTAAATTTCAGTTAGATACATCAATATGAATATAAGATCATTAAGTCACAGAAAGGATAAGACACTCAACAATGAGTAGCCCTAAAACCAAGCACCAATATCTTGGTTTCTACATACACTGCTAAAACATACTAGATCTTTAGACACATTTCAGGATTAGAACAGACAAGTCTGAGTCTCTAAAGGAGAAAACTGTCAAAGGATACAAAGTGAGTTTGAAAGGGTTCCCACTTGTGAATTAATTTACTACAGGTGATTGTACTTAAATGCAAGACAATGAATAAGGAAAAAAATCATGAATCCATCATGACACTAAAAGGTAAAAAAGATAGAAAAAATTTACATTCATGTAACGGAATCTATCACAAAAACAGATATAATTGAATATGAATAAATGTGAAAGCATTTTTACTATTCAGGAAAGAAGTGATTCCAAAATATATGAATTGCTTATCTAATAAATGCAAAAGGTTTGCTTTTTCATCATAATTTTATTTTGCCAAAAATGGAAGGTTATAAACTGTCTACATTATGCAATGTTTAATATTATACTATTGGAACAAGACAAACATAGGTTCATAGTAACCTTTTATTAGAGGAAGACAAATTAAATAAAATATTTTCATGGAAATTACAAGTCCTTTATTAAAATTATAACATCTTACTATAACATCACTTATCTAATATTTAACTACTTAATAAGAAATGTGATGTAAAATACAAACAAGTATCTATCACAGAAGCAATATACACTCTGTTCAAATGAGTTTCCAAAAATCAGCTGTGAAAAAATACTCATTCTGGCTGATTTTGTTTAGTTTCAGTAAACAACACAAGAGATCCTTAAATTCATGAGCAAATTAAAACACTTTTTCTCCCCTAGAATGAACAGATCATAAATCCATGCCACTGACATAAACGAGATCAAAGTGTTCAGTGTTTATTTAGCTGTAAAAGTCAAGATGGTGGTCTTTAAATAACACATGTTACTGGTTAGTCACTTTGGAACCTGAAAATACATTGTTTATAATCTTTGCCAAGAAACTGCATTTTCTCCATGAGAATGTTTTGATTTCCTGTGCATATTCTTTTTTTTTTTAATACAACAACATTTTCTGATTATAAACACTGGATAATATTCTTGTTTATCCACTGGGTAAAGTTCTTATAAAAATACAATTCACATGTTTACATCTGTAGTTTCTTGAAATCCCATGAACTCAAGGCTATCCACTTTTCTTTTCCAATGTACTTATCAGAAACAGGTTTGCAAAAACAGAAAAAGCATTACAGAAAGAGATTTCTTCTTAAATTTATATGCCAAGTGAAAGCAAAATTTTGGTAATTCTGAATATATGTGGCAAAGAGAATAAAGGATAAAGAAAATTAAAAAGAAACAAAACTTTTTTTGACTAGATCTTGCTATTTTTCCCCGTGGAACCATGCAGGCTCTCCTTGCCCAGGGTACCACAGACTCAAGCAATCCCCAGCCTCAGCTTCCCAGGTAGCTGGGATTACAGGCACAGGCCACCACGCCCAGCTATTTTTGGGGACTAGGTCTCGCTGTGTTGCCCCGAGCGGGACTCGAACTGTGATCCCTAATCCCTAAACCCGGCCGCTTCATAGGCTGAAGCTTACAGGCAAGAGCCACCATGCCTGGGGGAAACAAAACTTCTGTTAGGAATTTAAGCACGGCAATGCAGTAATATGTCACCTCTAAAGGTAGGTGGAGATTTCTCATGATAGAAAAACAATCAAATTCTATCTGTGGCTTTTTTTGAAATGTGAAAAGAGGAGAATGGCTTATGTCTCTGTGTATACAGTGCATGTGTACACCCACACCCACACATATATGTACCTAGCTGCTGTGATAGAATTTCCCCAATCATGTCTCTGAAACTGCTTAACTGTGTGATATGTAGATGATCTATATATTTTTCTCAATGTTTTATATTGCCTAGCCCTAATGTACAAGTAGATATGGCTATCAAGGAAAAATACACAAATAATTCACATTAAAAAGTACTCAAAAATGAAAAAGTTGTTTTTTGTTGTTGTTGTTCAGAAAATGTTGGAACAGTTTTAAACAATGTGCAATATATTTAATTCTCTCTAGGAATCAAAATTAATTTGCTTACTTGGAGATGTGTTTTTAGGGTACAAGCAAATTTAGTATATCTGATTATTGGAATAGGTGTTTACTTTGGTCATTGTCCAAAACATAAAATGACCTCTGTAGATATCCACTCTGTCCTGACTTGCTACCTATATATCTAGCACCAGTTCATATTTTATAGTTTGCATACTAATTTGAGAGGCATTTTCCTTGGTGACCATTATTGCTTGATATGAGTTCAACAGTATTTCAAAGAGTGTGTCCTATGATCTACTTGCATTCAAGCTAGACTAGAATGCAGGTAAGGGAAGACAAGTTTTTTGGTTTTTCCTTTTACCTTTCATTTTGGAAATTAAATATAGAAAAAGTGATATAATTACTAATCTTTCCTTCTGCAGCTTTTTCAGTTTTTATCTTGTATTTTTCTAGACATTTTTTATGTACATACAAGTCTATGATTGAATTTATTTGTATTTAACATTGCTAACCTCCTTTCTTTCATTTTTATCTTAGATTCATGCTTCAATATATCACATAAATGAGATCAGACTCAGCTCCTAAATACATTTTACCTCTTTATCACATTCTTCTTTCCATTGTCTTCTTCTAAACTTAGATTTACTTGTTTTTAACAAGTTGGTTTATTTATTGATGTTTTTCACCATTATTTCTTACTTTCTACTCTTCTAGGTTTATTTTCTATCTTGCTGAAATGAAGTTTTTAACGATTTCTTGCTAGACTTTCTTCAGCTATTCAAGTATCATGTTTTGCTTATGCATGTATTTATTTACTTTTACTTTATTTCTACTTGAGGAAAAATTAGATCTAAAGATTTGAGATTTATGGTTTTTTAACTTCTTAAACATATAACTATTGTCTTTTGACACACTTTGCTATAGATCAAGTCTCCTGTAACTATATTTTTTGTTAGCATTTATTCTTTCTTTGGTAGTTTTGAGTTTTTATATTTGTCCTTGATATAAATAGTCATATTAAATATGCAGCTTATTTATTATTCAGCTTTCTTTTATATATTATTCACTAATTTAGTATTCTCAGCTTGATTTAATTCTTAAATATTTTAACCATTGAGGTTTGAATTGTTTCCCTCCCCAATTATCTCTCCGTATTGCACCTAAAAATTCAATTACACACTTGTTGAGTTTTCTTCTGTCACTCTGCCCTAAAAATTTAAGTGATGCTCTCTGTTTTTCATTTCAATTTATTAATTCTATGTTTGGATATGCCCAGTTTATTATGGATGTTTCTATTAAAACTTACTATATCAACTCTTGTATTTTAATTGCAATATTTTACTTGGTTAATTTTTATATCATTCAGTTGTTGATTAGTAACTAAATGTTTTATCCCAAAATTCATTTGAGATGAGGACCTTAGATATTCAATTGGCAGATTTTGAGTAAAAACAGTATGTGTCTGTTTATGCCTGGCTTTATTCCTGGCTCTTAAACCTACCATCTCTGCTTCCCAGGTCCTAACCACTTCCCTAGGCCTTAAAGGTGGGGATAAGAGTAATTTTTGAAGTCAAATACTAAAGATGGAAGAATACCTACAAGTCCAGATCATGGAACAATTTTATAGAGCAGTGCCAGTTGCAAATTAAAATCTCCCTCTCCTTGTATTGCTGGTGAGAAAAAAAAAAAATCTCAGCCATACCATGACTTGAAAACTCATTTTGCATTGGGATATCTTTTTCACCATTTTCTGAGGTTATCTCAGCCTAGTCACAGAAATTGTCCAATCACAGTGTGTAGGACTCACAGGGCGGCATCCTACCTTCTTTTGAGTATGTGGTATGGTCATGGTCCAACTCGCACCGAAGCTGCTTCCACTCTCCTCACTGCATATAGTCAATTTGTTTATTTTCCAAAAGCTTTAACTACCATTTTCCTGTACTTGGCATGGCTTTGTGTCGTAAACATGAACGATATCACTTCTGTTCACATGCAGGGGATGATGTTTTAGACTTAATTCCTGTTTTAGTGGATAGTTATCTTAGAAACAAGACTCTATTGTCTATTATGACTTCCAAAATATTCCTTGCTTACATTTATTTTTCACCACTGTTATCGTGTTTCATTTCATAAGCTGTTCGATAAACCATTTGTTTATGGAGCACTTTTCTTGTGCATTTAATCAAATACTATGACTATAATTAATTTTATCTGATGTGATCTACACTGTACACACATGCATACAAAGTTTCTTAAGGACTAAGAAAATAACTTTTGTTTTTGTTTTTAGTTTGGAACATTTCATTAATTTGCATGTCATCTCTCAGCAGGGACCATGCAAATCTTATTTGTATTGTTCTAATTTTAGTATCTGCCTTACAGAAGTGAGCATTATCATTTTTATTTCCCAAAGCATCTGCTTAGTATTCTACATGTCATTAAAAAAGATCATTAAATTAAATTATTGATGAAATTAATAAAACTGATTGAAGTTTTCAAAAGCAAAAAGATGTAAACGAAATTATATAATTATGGCAAATGTCAAAGTTGAATTCAGAAAACAGATATAATTTATCTGATATAAGTATTTTATGCTCTAACATTGATGCATGGAAAAACTCCCTTGAAAAACTCTTGGGTTTTAGAAGATTTACCCTTACTTTGATTTTTCCCTATACCCACCACTCACTCTTTTTAAATCTAAGTCCAGTTACAGAGAAATGGACATATTTTTTTGAAGGGAAGCATTTAAAAACAAAACTTATAAATAGTTAATGCATCCTGGCATAGAATTTAACTGATACACACAAGAGCTGAATTATATCCAGTGAAGCTGACTTTTCCATAAGCTTTGAAGGCAATAATAGCTTTATGCTATTTACAGGAAGAGGAAAAAGCAAAGCAAAGCAAGCTTCTAAGCAGGGGGCAGCAGCTATGTTTATGAACCTTGATGTTTGGCCAGTAGATATTTTTGCATAAAACAAGGCCAGCTAAGCATGGAACATTACATGTTAGTCAGCCAGCTTTGATGGTGAAACACAGCTGTAATGTAGAGTCTGACTTTTACAATCACCTTGGCAGGTTTTCATGTTGCTTCTGCTAATGTGCAGAGATATTCATTCTGCCAGGGAGCATGCTGAGGACCTTAAACACACACTCCTAAAACACAAAAACAAAAGAAATGAATGGAAAACAGAGCAAAATATAGATCTCACCTAAGGAGCACAACTTATCTGTCACATCAGATATTATCGCCCTCACTAATTCTATTTTTCATTAATTTATTTTAAAAATGGATATAGAATACTTTTAAAGGAAATTATATGTTGACAAATTACAGAATATGTCAATGAGTTCAGTTATTTATGTATATTTTATATCCATGTAAGATAAACATTTTGTATATATTCCAAATATTAACATTTTATAGCTTTTTATTTCTAGTAAAACTCATGAAATACATATTCATTCTTCCATCACCCTTGCTCATGATAGCATCAACATTTTAATGAACTGCATTTCATCAGTAATCTCTGTTCTTTAATAGTTTAGACCTGTTTTTAAGTCCTATTTTTGTAATCTAGAGAGAAATGAAAGTCTTGGCCTCTGTGACTCACCTTAAAAACTGCATCCAATCATAATTATATCATTGTTAAATGATTATTCAATAGATATGCCATGAAGTCAATAATCCTCACAAACATACTTTAAAATATCTCAAAATTAAGCAATTTTCTATGTGGAAAACTTATCTTTAATTATTTTGATATCACATTGCAATGCCTTCGTTCAAGGTATCATCAACCCAGTGATGTCTTTAATTCCTCACAGTCCATTGAAACTGTTTCATCTCCATTTCTCTTTTTGCACAGCTTAGACTTCTTTGCAAACCATTTTGATCATTAGTAGTTGGAAGTACATGCAAAAAATACTCCCAAATGCCTTTATTTCCACTTCTTTCTTCTTTTGTACTTCCTTGGCAAAAATCTAAAGCTACTTCTACCTAACTAACATACACACACACACACACACACACACACGCACACACACACACACACACACACACATATATATATACATATATATATATATATAAAGCTTAAACAATAGTCATTTCCCCATTTTCTTTCACAAACAGAACTTTTTCTTTTCCTTGCAGCTTACTATTATCTCCATTATCACAACATAATTTAAGAGAGGCTGACTCAACCTGACATGTAGGTTCCAATTAGGTTGGACAATTATGTTTCCCTATTTCCTTTGCTGGAGATTGGTTGAATCATAATACATATAGTAGAATTTTGAACTATGAAAGTTCAAGTGATTTTAGAACAGTTTCTTCATACTTAAAAAGAGGGAGTGACCTTAGGATTTATCTTCTTTATTAAGATGTTCTGTGTGTATTTTCTAAAAGTGTGGCAGACATTTTGTGACAGTGAGTGAAATTGGGTCAAAAGGGCAAAAACCTCCAACAAAAAAAACCCACAGGAAAAAAGTGACATTCTTAAAATGTGGCTTCCTCTATCCAACTTCTTACCAGATTTGTATCACCCACACACACACAGCAACAGTTGATAAAGTCACAAAGTAATTTAAACAACAGGGTTTATTTATAAGGAAAATTAACAAGGAAAACAAAAAGTCCTTAATGCAACAAGTGGCCAGTTATTTTACCCCAAATACTGTTAAGTAACAAAGTGCCAAACACATATCCAAGATGGGGTCCCTTCAAACCTAAGACAGGCACTCTCCAAATCGGTCTTTCTTTTCCATCTCCTCTTTGCTTCTTCTTTCTAAACCATTCTGAGCTGCTCCACTTCTCCAAGGCTCTTCAAACTTTTCCAACAAATGCTGATGCAAACTCAGTTTTCCAAATCCATGGCTTTCCCACGTACCAGCTTTCCTGCTAGCTCTCATGCCACCTTGGTATGGCTCCACACACTTCCTTTACCAGACCCGTCTTTAGTGATGTCTGACCTAATTCACCAGGCCTGCCTTCAGCAGCCCCTGATCACCTCCAGCTTTCCATTCTGACATCCGACTCCGCACCAGGCACTTTTCTCCCAGCTACACTCCCACCATGCCACCATGGCTCCTTGACACCACCAGCTCT
>PVHY01022057.1:0-22835 GCA_004024945.1 Uropsilus gracilis
GGGCCTAGCAGCGGGGGCGGGGCATAGGGGCGGGGCCGGGTGGCCGGGTGGCCTCGTGGTTCCCAACCTGGGCGGTCCTGAAGGCGGGGCGGGGGCGGGGCTTCTCGGCGTGCGCGGGGAGGAGCTGACCAGGCCTTGACTTACCCGCACCTCACTTTCTCCGAACGTGACTGAGCCTGCGAGGAGGACTGGGGTGGGAGATGACTGTGAATTTCTCCCTGCTTGGTCCACCGCAAGCACCGACTCCCTTCTCGCGGCCCCGGGGCTGCAGACGTAGCAGGTGAGATGCACCCTAGGGGCGCCGATCTGCGGGATCCTGGCTCGGCCTTGATGGTGCCCAGTGCCTTCACCCCTCGGGTCTGGACAGGTGGGCAGCTCTAGCGGGTGGTGCCCAAACCCGCAGCCCGCTGCTGGCACCTGTCCTCCTCTGCTCTCCATCGCCGGCTTTTGGGACGTGCGGGACCGCACTGGAAGGCTTGAGCTGGGGGGAAGGGGCGGCTTCTCCCCCTCGGGTGATAGAACTACCATTCCCCCCCCCCCCCTGCACGTGCGTACTACCTGACTTTCTTGGGTTCTTCCATTTATCCCGAGGTGGCCTCAATATCCGCCCATCCTGAGAGCTGCTCTCAGGTACAGGGAACGGTGACCAAATTTTCACCAGTACTCCTTTTTGTAGCATGTCAGTTCCCAGGAGACTGTGATTTTCATGCCCTGCGGAAGCTGAGCGACCAACTTTTTTTTTTTTTTTTTAATCACAGGAACAGACCCCCGGCTGCTTTTCCACTTCCACTTCTGCCTGCTCAGGCTTTGGGTGACAGCTGCTCTCTGGGCGGCATATCTGTTTAGAGACTGTCCATACCCTTATCTTGAAGGGCCAAAGTCTGTCGCTGACAGCAGGGGAAGGAGGCATAGCTCAACGCTCCCCACTCTGGGTCTTTAGGGAGGACATTTCGTCCCCTGCAAGTAGGTGGGAGTGGGTGGATGGTGCGATGATGTTGAAGAGTGCTTTCACTGTACCTTATTGTACTAGGCTTCTCCCATGGGATAAAGGCTATTGGGTGTTTGGGAAACGGACACCGGAGTTTAAAGCTTTCTTTTTGAAGTAAATCAGAATCTTCTTCCCCATTTTCGCTTAATCGTTGTTTACAATTTCATTGGGTCCATGATGTAATCTAAAACAACTATGAAGTGACCAGAGTGGTTTGTGTATACGGTGGTTTGTGTATACCATTTCCCCACTCCAGGTCCCGGTGAGCTCTCAGCGTCCCTTTTACAGGTTCAGGTCAGCTTGTTTGTTCTGTAACAAACCTTGTTTTTAACTAGATGAAAAGACTGGATACTATTTTTTTAAGCTTCCCTTTCTGTAGTTCCTGTTCATTATAAAAGAATGCTTTAGAAAGTGTATTTTCCTCCCTCTGGGGGGAAAACAATTAAAATGAGATAAAACTTTGTATGTCCTTTTTGATTGTTTTGATTTGCCCTCAATTAGTAGATACCGCTTTTTTTTTTTTAAACATTTTGAGGAACATTAAAAGAAACATTATGGGAAGGGACAGATTAGTTTTCAAAGTTTTCTCTAAATTTTCAACTAATTGAATGTTTTAGCCTAGGCATTTTTACAACTACTTAGCCATCACCTTAACCAAAATGAAGAGCTTGCCCTTCCCTGCTAACAGCTGTTTAAGACCAAATTAATTAAAATGAGCTCCTCTTAATTGTTTAGTGCAAAACAAAAACTTTCAACCCTCTATTTTAGTTGGTGAATCTTCAATACCAATTGTATTTAAAGAACAAGCATAAGGCAATGAATTGTATTTAATGCTATATTTTTATTATAGTCAGAATTACAATTCAAAAAAGCAGTTGGTACCATTTCTTGAAGACCTGCTTTAAGCTAAGTATAAAAATCTCTTACTCTCACACCATTCTACTAAGAGGGTTTTACTCTCATCTTAACAGTTGAGGAAACTATGGTTCAAAGAGGCTAAGTAGCTTCTCCAAAGAGTTGATCAGCAGTTAGACCTGGTTCTCTCTTTTCCCTAAACAACCAATATTGGTTAAAAAAATATTGGAATATGTTGATATGCAAGTGTGATTGAAGAAAGAAGCTAGGAGTAGGTATAGGTAATCATTTAGGAATAGGGTGCCCAAGTCCACTTATAAGTCATCACTGATTGGGAAACAGTTGAAAACCAGGAGGGAAACCTTCCTTCTCCCTCCCTCTACAAGCCTAGGTCCATTTATCAGTCTGATTGGAAGAGTTCAGAACACCAACACAGTAACACAATGCTAAAGCAACAGACCAAGCCGGGCACAGTGGCGCATGCCTGTAAGCAACAGCCTACAGAGCATGGCTGGGACTGGGGATCACGGTTCGAGACCCGCCTAGGGCAACTTAGCAAGACCTAGTTCCCCCTAAAAAAATAACTGAGCATGGTGGCGCATGCCTGTAATCCCAGCTACCTGGGAAGCTGAGGCTGGGGATTGCTTGAGTCTGTTGTACCCCGTGCCAACGTGACCCTGCAGTTCCACAGGCAAAAATAGCAACACCTAGTCTCAAAAATAAATAAAGAAATAAAACAATAGACCAAGGCTAGTTTTGGGAAGGCGGGTCAGATAACATGGGCAAAACTTAAGGGGAATGGGCCTGAGTACCTGGGAGAACCCACTCAGTAACCTAGGAGACCCCTGTGGGACCAGCCAATCCACAAGAGACAACATGGAGACACCCAACAACTAAATCCTCCACTCCTTCCACACTCTGCCCATGTAAGCCACTTGCCACTTCAGTGGCCAACCACTTGGGACCCCTCCCCTCTCCACTTGGAGAGTTTTCTTGTCCTCCTGCCCACTCAGGAACCCCTCTCTGCGTGGAGAACAGAGAGCTTTTCTGTTCTTCCTACCTGCTTATCGATAAATCTCCTGCATCTCTGTAACTTTGGTCTTGGAGGTTGAATTCTTTCCTTGCCCAGGATAAGAACAAAGAAAGAGCTTACCTGGGGTCCTCAGACTCCAAGCCTGTGCCTCCCCCCCCCCCCCAAATTCATCATACAAATAAAGAATTACAAGTGTGAGTTATTAATGCTAGTGACAAATATAGGGAACATTTTAAAAAAATAACAGTGGATTAGACTAGTTCATTACCATATTATTTATCCCCACCCTTTCAAGTGCACATCTCTTAGGGATTCAAAATATTTTACCCTTTGTTCATTGTTCACTGACCCCTTCATCTATGATTACCTGTACTAACCAGTAGCTTTCCCAGGATATAATTTGATGCTTATACTTTAAACTTCAAGTATGTGAATATTGTCGGTTTTGTGTACTTTGGCCACTCTTATCTAATCCTGGTAGAAAAATACTTCTCTTAATCCAGATTAAATGTAAGGTTTTTAAATGGTTCCGTTTATATCAGGGGTAGCACAGATAAAATTATTTCACCCCACCCCCATATCTCTGCCAATCTCTGCCCTGCCAACATTTTAATGTGATGTGGGGTTTTTGAGAATTTTCATTATTGTAAATATTACTTTCTACCTTACATAGTCATTTTGGATGGTTAACCCAGAATCACTTAAAAATTAATGATTTTGCACACTAATTTCAAATTACTTCTAAGAGCAGAATTGACTCTCTGAACTCAGGCTGAGTTTATGGCAACATGGCTAAACACACCAAGAAGTTTGACGTCATCAATCAAGATGAGACCTGTTACAGCACTTCTCTGAGGAAAATGGTGAAGAATATTGAAATCAGTCAACATGCCAAGTATGCTTGCTGCTTCTGTGGCAAAAATCAAGAGAGAGATATAGGGGATCTGGCACTGTGGTTCCTGCATGAAAACTAGCTGTGGTGCCTGGACCTCCAACCCCACTGCTGGCACAGTAAAATCTGTTATCAGAAGACTGAAGGAATTGAAAGACCAGCAAAAGCTCTACCACTGGTTTTTCATTTTTATATTAATGACATATTAATATACATCCTTGTTTGATTTTCCACAATATAGGATTTCTCCCCTTAGGTGTAGTCACCATAGTTTCCCTACCTACCACCAAAGCACCCATAGTCTTCACCATAGTCCATTGTGCTCTCCTCCTTCCTTGTTTTCTCCCCTTCCCTTTCCCTTCCTGGACCTATGGTCAGGTTTCAAGAGTCAATTTTATTTTATTGAAAACTGGCAATTGTTTATTTTATTTTATTTTATTTTACTTTATTTTATTTGAGACTAGGTCTCGCTATTTTTGCCTGTGCAACCGCAGGCTCTCATTGCCCGGGGTAGCACAGACTCAAGCAATCCCCAGCCTCAGCTTCCCAGGTAGCTGGAATTACAGGCGCGCGCTACCACTCCCAGCTATTTTTTTTGGAAGTAGGCCTCGCTGCGGGCCCCAGGCGAGCCTCTAACCCGCAATCCCAGGCCCCGGCCACTTCATAGGCTGAAGCTTACAGGCACGAGTCACCGTGCCCAGCCCAAGAGTCAATTTTAAAGTTTATTTTTATCTGATTCTTTGTTTTCTCTATATTCCATATATAAATGAATTCACCCAGTATTTATCTTTCTCCGTTTTGCTCACTTCACTTAAGATAATCCCTTCCAGTTTCATCCATGTTGTTGCAAATGGCATGAATTTATCTTTTTTGATAGCTGAGTAGTATTCCATTGTGTATATATACATCTTCTTGATCACCTCTTCTGTTCTGAGGCATTTAAGTTGTTTCCATATTTGGAAATTGGTAATAATGTTGCTTTGAACATTAGAGTTCAGGTTTCCTTTAGAATTAGTGTTTTTGTGTTCTTTGGAACACAGTTCCACCTAGCAGTGGAATTACCAGGTCATATTATAGAACCATTTTTAGTCTTTTGAGATATCCCCACACATTTCCACAGAGGCTGGAGCAGTCTACATTCCCACCAATTGTGTAAGATGGTTCCTTTCTCTCCATGCCCTCACCTATATTTATTGTTTTTATTTCTGTTTTTTGTTGTTGTTGTTGTTGTTTGATAAAGGCCATTCTCACAGATATGAGGTGGTTTCTATTTGTGGTTTTGATTTGCATTTCCCTAAAGATAAGTGATGGTGAACAATTTTTTCATACTCCTATTGACCATTTTCATGTCTTCTTTGGAGAAGTGTCTGTTCAGTTCTGCTCATTTTTTGGTTGGGTTGTTTGTTTTCTTTTTGTTGAATTGTATGAAAGCTTCACCATTTGGAGGACTACTAATTTATAATAATAAATGGGTTAATTTACATACAACAACAACAACAAAAGATGATTAGTTGCAGATCATCATGTTCCTGGCAACAAGAAAGGAGTCTGATAAGAATTGTACTGTTTTTCTGAACATCTTTAGAACATTTCACAACTCAATTTCTGTTCTTTAACTTTTATGAATAGCTTTAGGACATGTTTGTGACCCACCTCCTGGTCTTAGGTCTGTTGCTATAGTAGAAAACTTAGAGTATTTTATCATTAAAAACTAATATTTCTGTTCATGAACTAGATACTTCCTAAAAGAGAACGCTGCCCCACTAAAGGATTTAAGAGTAGGTTGGCCAGACATTGAAAAGATTCACACACACACACACACACACACACACACATTAGTAGAGACATAACAATGAACAAAACCATGCACAGTTCCTGCTTCTATGGCACCTAAAGTGGGATCAGAGATGCCTTCCACAATAAAATGATTCCTTAACTATATGACATGAAAGATGAGTTAGTGTTATTATGTAGAATGGCAGATGGTGAGATGACAAGAACATTTTAGAATGACCTGCATGTATAGAGTATCTGTAACATGAAGGGGCTATGAGGTATTCAAGAAGACTAATATGTGAGTCTGTTATAAAATGAACTAAGGTGGTAAACCATTATTTATTTTTCATTCTCATATTCTAACAGAAGTAACATTTAACTTTTGTTAAGTGACTACTTTGTAATGGATGTAATTATAATAGACTTTACTTGAATTATCTTCAGCTCCTACGTAGATACTATTTTTGCCATTTCAAAGATGAGGAAAGTGAGGCACAGAAAAGTTACACTGGTTCAAAGGCCCTAGGTGATACCATGCTACACTCTTCTCCCTCAGGAGAAGAACAACCACAGGCTGGAAGGACCCTCCTGTCCAGTGTGACTCCTTGATGGAACTCTAAGATTTCTGAAATTTAGCTATAAGTAGGCATTCAGCAAAGACTTTATCAGCAGACTCCATGTTCTTAATCCACTAAGCAGAACTCAAGTGTGAATCACTAGGCACACATCACTACAGCTGTAGCATTTGTGGATCTTTTTATATTTGTGTCAGATTCTGAATATAGGACAGTAACACAAATGTTTTGAGCTGATCAACCTATGAGAGTAAAGAGGCAATTGTTAGCCAACATGCCTGCCACTCCCCTTTTTTGTAATTGTATTTTTTTTAATAATAATTGAAGAAGTATATATGTTTATCTGGCCATTTAGTAAGTCTAGGTTTACCAGTGAAACCTTTCAAATAGAATTCTTAATTGTCTTACTGGTTGACACATTGAATCTTTCTTTGTTTCTCTTTAGATATCCGGTTGGAGCTGGAAGGTGAAAGAAAATGAATTCTTTTTCTGATTTGCCTGCAGAGAATTTAACTTTTGCAATAAATATGACAAAGACATTGTCCTCAGCAGTAACACATGGATTTAATTCCACGGGTGACCCACCTTCAATGTCAATAACAAGGCTTTTTCCAGCCTTACTAGAATGCTTTGGCATAGTCCTTTGTGGCTACATAGCAGGAAGGGCCAATGTCATAACATCAACACAAGCCAAAGGATTGGGAAATTTTGTTTCCAGATTTGCACTCCCAGCTTTGTTATTCAAAAACATGGTTGTACTTAATTTTTCCAATGTAGATTGGTCTTTCCTATATAGTATATTAATTGCCAAAGCTTCTGTGTTTTTCATTGTATGTTTATTAACCTTATTGGTTGCCAGTCCTGATAGTCGGTTTAGCAAAGCTGGACTGTTCCCTATTTTTGCTACACAAAGTAATGACTTTGCATTGGGATATCCTATAGGTAAGTTATTTTTCACTTTTCACCTTTTTAAGAAATTCAAGTATTTTGAGAAGTAACAAAATATAAGCCTTTAAAATTAAAGACTAAGCATTTGTTCATGATACTTATATTGTATATCTAAGAAATCCTTTGTATTTTTGTAAACATTTTAAAAATTAGAATGAATTGCATTGTTTTTTTCAAATTCAGAGTTTGAGGATCTTTCAAATGTCATCTCCATGTAAATTTTTTGAATTATCTTTCTGATAATACATATTATTTTTTACGTCAGTAATCTTATATGAAATGTTTGACTCCCAGAAGGATCAGATTCTGATTTAAATTATGTAAAAATATAGGCATCTGTTTATATAGAAAGAATGAAAATTTAAGAGTGACTTTATCCTTTCCTTTATATTTCTTACCATCTAGAATATGTATATTTAGTTTTACATTAAATTTTATTTTTGATTTTTTAACTCAAAATTTTCCTGTACTCTGCTTGAAGTTACTACTGGAAGAACAAACATTTTTAGCTTTCGAAATTTCCTTTCTTTTTCTTTCCAACCTTTTAAGCTGTCTAGCTTTGTGTGATCATGTGTATATATTTTACTGACAAAACAGTAAGCATACCAATTTGGGATGCTGAGCTTTTTTAAAAAGAGACAAATTCCACTTCTCAGAACATTTTGCTACTAAGAAAAGTTTATGTTGTACTTTAATCATGTATCATAATATGAGGTCTTGGATTGTCACTTGTACCAGTGACAATACTAGCTTCTGGGAGTACACATAAGAGCAAAGTTCTCATACATATTGATTTTACATTTTAATGGAAATATTAGAATAATATCAGACAATGATAAGGGTCAAAAAAATTAAGTTGTGTGGAGGGAAAAAGGATAAAGAGTATTAATTGAAGTAGGGTATTGATCAGTGAAGGCCTCTCTGATGAGATGTCTTCTGAGCAGAAAGTTGAATGGAACATACTGAAATCAGTGATTGAAATCTACCATTAACTTTCAAATTTCCCCCATTTCTCCATTGACATCAGAGGGCCTTCTAGTGGACTTTACTTTTCATCCTTCTTACCATTGACCCTCTTCCATCTCACTTATGAGAGCTAGAGATACACCAAAATAATTAAATAGCTATAAGCAAAGCATACATTTTATGAGAGGAAAAACTAAGCTCTTCCAGAGCTGTAAATAGTCAAAAACTAGACAGCTGTTTCCTTAAGTTACTGAATTTCAAAACTAGGAATGAACCAAGTATTTAAATAAATGCTTTGGAAATAAAAAAGCCAAGAGTTAATATGTTTGTCCATCACTTCAGCAATATTAATAATGTAAATTTGGCAAGGTACTTATGGTGTAAGTACCTTAGATGTGGTTCAGTATAAAAATCTAAAATATTTAAGAAATATCATTGCATCTAAATTTAGACA
Source organism: Uropsilus gracilis (assembly GCA_004024945.1). Lineage (NCBI taxonomy): Eukaryota > Metazoa > Chordata > Mammalia > Eulipotyphla > Talpidae > Uropsilus > Uropsilus gracilis. The sequence goes on from PVHY01022057.1 coordinate 8,488, forward strand.
GGAACTTCAAGTATATAATTTCATGATCTCATAGATCAGTAAACCAACAACTGAAGAGAACTAACATTTGTAATGTTATCGTTTAAAGAGTATTTTCTAATAGACTTACCTCGCTTGTGGTGGGGAAGATTATTATCCTTAGTTCCAAATAAGGAGAGAGCTTACACAGATTTAATTGTCTTATCTCAGGTCAGAGAGCTAATAGGTGACTGAGACCCAAACCTAGGTCTTCTGGTTCTAAATCCCAGGTGTTCTCTATGCCACACGGTTATGTAACATGCTCATTTAATCTTCAGCAGACCCAGCTGGCCCTTAAACATTAGTGTCAGAGGGGATCAAAAAAATTTTTTTTGGTCTTTACGTTATTCTAAAAATATTCCATAAAAAGAAATAGCAAGACCTATTATGTAAATTTATCCATTTTCATTATGAGGCAGAATTTCTAAATAAGCAGTGCATTATTGCTTTTCTTATGGCCTACATTAAATCGTTCAATCTATTAACAAGCATATTTGCAGCACGCTAGCCCAATTTCCCTAATGATTATGTTTATAAATTTATACATTTTATATTGTAATTTCTATTTTTAAAAAACCAAATAAACTCCTTTAACATTACAAGGTTATAAATAACATTACGAGAAGTCAATAGAATAGACAGAAGTACCCTCTAATATATCTGTAAATGGAAAGATGTGGTAGAGAAATGGGAGAGCTGTGTTTATGCTCCAACAAGCTTAATTATTATGGCTGTCCATTTCTATCTGCCATTGACCTGTTCAGGATGAATAAAGAAGATTGTCTCTATTGAGAAGACCCTTTCCATTCGTTACATGACCATCCCTAGGAATTCACACTCTCTTGTTCACAAATAAGCATCATAGCTTGTAGAGATGTCCTTTCAAAGGTTTTGTTTGTTCCACAGCATTGGTCCAACTTACAGGTGACTCAGGAGAAGGAAGATAAGTTCATGAATAAAGAAAAAGGACAGTCATGTTTCCTTTTTTTTCTATACTGTAACACTTATAACAGTCTTTAAAATAACAGTAAGGCTGGGCACGGTGGCTCGTGCTTGTAAGCTTCAGCCTATGAAGCGGCCGGGGCTAGGGATCGCAGTTCGAGTCCCGCCTGGGGCCTGTAGCGAGACCTAGTTCCAAAAAAAATAGCTGGGCGTGGTGGCGCGCACCTGTAATCCCAGCTATCTGGGAAGCTGAGGCTGGGGATTGCTTGAGTCTGTGGTACCCCGGGCAATGAGAGCCTGCGGTTCCACGGGCAAAAATAGCAAGACCTAGTCTCAAAAAAAAAATAAATAAAATAAATAAAATAAAATAAAATAAAATAACAGTAAAAACGATTTATCTATATCCGAGTGACAGAATATTGCCATGCATTATTATAGATCAAGAAAGAAGCCCATGGATATTTGGAACAATTATTTTCAAAGGTACTTTCAGAAATTTGAACGTGAGAAGAAACTAAAAATCTACGAAGGTGAAATGTTGATTTCAGCAAATCAGAATGGTTCCCTGCCTCTGTCATTAAAAGATACTAATAGGGCATAGTTAAGTCCTATAATTTATTCTTCAAACAATGCTGATAGCATAAGTACCCTGACTAATCATAATTATGCTCTAGTGCTTGAGCTATAAACAAAAAGGAAACGAAGCATTTAACTATATGCCATTAAATAATAGAATGATCTTGTCTGGGTCTTTGTGTTACTTGCTAGGGATTGAAACCCTGCAGGAATCAAAATGGGAGCCACAGTGGGTGGCTAATTTTGTCTTTTAGTTCTTCAAAGCTATATAACAATTCCTCATAGTAGGGATTCTTTCCTCCCCCCTTATTTATGAGTATAAATTAATTAGAACTTAATAGTTGATATAATGATTATAAATCTAATTTGTTGGTTTAGGTGACTGCATTCTTTTTTTTTCAGATTTGACAAACCATCTTCAGACTGATAACAAAGAATATACTGCCAACTTACAGATAAATATGTAACATTAATTAATTACTCAAATGAATGGCAAAAATAGACTGAAATTTCATTTGACACCTATTCTTACAGTAATTTGACAAGTATTTCTTTCTAATTTTTGCTCCCCATTGAATTATACTTATTCCTTATTCCTTCATATACTTGTTTAACTGACTTAAAATACCCCAATAGAAACTGGCTTTATAAATAGTCAGAATATGAAAAAAAAAATGGATATAAAGAAGAAATGGGTTAGTGAACAACAATTAGTTATAAATGGCTGTGTTAAAAAATACATTTTATGGTCTTTGAAGCCTTTGATGTGTTAATTCCATTCAGCAAGTATTTTCAGATTTGCTCAGTCCTGTCCTGGAGGCTTATAAAGGGTGCCTTCAAGACTTACACTGTTGAGATAGCAATAACATGAAACAAGATGCCAGAGCAATCCAAAGAAGAGAACCAAAGATTTGATGGAAGAAGTGGTACCTGAAAAAGACTGTAGATAAAAGGCAGGGTTTAGATAAGTAAGGAGAGATTTCAGGAAGTTAGGTAATGGTCAGCTTGTCGAATTAGTAATTATCAATCTGGGGTTTGTCCCATGTGACTTTGGTATTAAACTGGCTGATGGAGGCTATACATTAAAGAATAGATGAACTAGATAAATAAGGGACCAGTTGTGAAGACTGGTCTGTGAATGCCAAAAGGAAACTTCCAGTTTTTCTTGTGGTAGGAAAGCTGTGGGAGATCTTAATTTTTGCAAATTAAAATTGAGATGATATTGTCAGCAGTGAATAAATCAAGTGAGATGTTTTTTGTAAACCTTGTCAGCAAAAAACAAAAAAATAAAGGTTTGTAACTCATTGCAATTTTGACATTTTTGACATAGTGGTAGCAGGTAGAAAATATAGAAGATCCTACAAAAAAAGAAAGCCCTTGTCATACGTAACAAATACTATCACTCAAATGAGCCTTTAAACATTCTCATGTCCATTATATGATGGTGATTAAGTGCTAGTATGCTGGGAATATAAAATTTCTGGGGAAGGCATTAACTTATATGTGCTATACATTGTCAAAGGAAATATCTTATGCATTTTATTTTGGTCACTTGGAAAAATTCTTGTACTTTTCAGAAATATACTCTATTTTAAAAACCAAGTGGTGTGCAGATATGGATGGCTTTCTCTTAGAGATAGAATATCTAATAATAAAAAAGATCTAATCAGCAGAAATCTAGCTATATAGAAATCATTATCAAACATGCTGCTTTTTACATGCACATGTTGAGATACGAAGTTGTACTCCCCAAATGCTGTGGTTTTTTTTTCTTTTCTTTCTTCTTTTATTTTTTTTTAGCGACTAGGTCTCGCTATGGTGCCTAGGGTAGTTCCGAACCCATGGACTCAAGTGATCCCTAGCCTCAGCCTCCCAGGTAGCTGGGATTACTAGGTCTTGCTATGTGCCCCTGGTGGGACTTGAACCGCGATCCCTGGCCATGACTGTGGCTGCTTTTTTCATTTTTCTTTTTTTTTTGTTTTTTTTGTTTTGTTTTGTTTTTTGAGAGTAGGTCTTGCTATTTTTTTTTTTTGGCCCGTGGAACCGCAGGCTCTTGTTGCCCGGGGTACCACAGACCCAAGCAATCCCCAGCCTCAGCTTCCCAGGTAGCTGGGATTACAGGCGCACACCACCACACCCAGCTATTTTTTTGGAACTAGGTCTCACTACAGGCCCCAGGCGGGACTCGAACCGCGATCCCTAGCCCTGGCCGCTTCATAGGCTGAAGCTTACAAGCACGAGCCACCGTGCCCGGCCTTTCTTTTTTCTTTACTCAAAAGGTGAAACCTTATAAAACATGAATGGAAACCACTAAGGTTAGAGTTAATATATGGAATTTGGAAATCAGTGGAAAGGATTTGTGAAATTGTATGTGGTCAGATATGTATTATACAACCACTGCTTCATTTTGGCAATATATAGACCTCTATATGTTTAGCTGAAAGAAAAAAGGACTTGAATTGTATAAAAAGTAGGTTTTAGCTAATGAGAACAAGGCGAACTTCTAAAGGTTATATAATCTAGTTACATAACTCAATGGGACATTGCATGACATTAACTGAACTTAACCTATCCTGAGTGAGTAAACAAATATATTTCCCTACCTGTGTCACTTTATCTTAATGTAAATTGAGAAATCTAATCTTTTAAATTTTTTCACATGATTGCATTTCTCCTTGAAAGTGATTATGGCTATTCTTTTTTTTTTTTTTTTTATCTTTGTCAGCCTCTAATTATTTATGAATAAGCCTTTATATGTATTAGGTTAAATAATTTCAGAGCTCATTGCCAAAAATGTGTGTAGAAACCAGTTGTTTGTTCCAAAGGTGTAAGTTGCCACCATCCTCACATTCACCAAAAAATTGCTAGAAGTCTGATCCAACCCACCTACTGCCTGCCAAGGAAACTCATCTTGGTTAGGTTCTGAGGTCATCATGTATAGTTCAGACCCTTGAAAGATCTCTTTTAAATCATCCAGAAAATACAGCACACATACTTTGTGTATAGTGTACCCCATCTAACACAGTCAGCATTGTTCTGCAAAGAACAAGTGAGGTAATTAGTTTGCATTTGGGAATGTGCTTTATGACAAAAATGACACTATGTTTTCTTAAAGAGTTTTTTTTTTTTAATTTAGGTTATATAAAATTGCATCCACAGGACCCTATGGCATTCCCCTCCCTTTCTTAGCTCCACCTTTCCATCCTAATTCTTTAGTTTTTCACTGGTCTTTCCTGAGGCGTACATAGCCTTTCAGTCCTCTCAAATAGAGGCTGCTCATTCTCTCATCACCTGTAGACTACACAAGGAGTGCCAGGCAGGACTGGTAACCTCCTCAGTCACCCAGTACTGCAGATGGGCTATAATTCTCTACTCTTTTGCAAATACTGCTTCTTTAGTTTTAGACTGGCTAGACTGCTGGTTTTCAAGACTATCATCTGGTGACCTCATTCTAACCATCCTTCCTCGTTCACTGAAGAAAGACTTCGGTATCTGGCTCACGTCCATCTTCTATATTCCCAGGTTTTGCCCTTGTTCAACCTCAGCATCCATGTACACTACACATGAAATTCTCTGCCCTTCTTGTTCCCGGCCTCCTCATCTCCAGTGATGTTTTCATCTACTCCATTTCAGCCATCAACTCCATGGACTCACCCAGTATCTAGTCTTCTGGGAAATATTAAATTCAGTAGCCTACCAGCAGATATATTCCAAACTCCTAAATTTCCAACTACACCTAAATTTTGGGCTTCATAGGGACCTCTAGTAGCTGACCCGGGTACTTTCTGTCAGCTCTCTTCCACATTCACATCTTGTATATGTGGACGCCATCATTTCAGTGCCCATTTGTTCATTCATTGTTTCCAACTCACTGCTGAAGCCTCCATATTCTGACTTTCACTACTCCAACAAAAACTTCCTCTCAAGGGAACTAATAACCAGCATCTTAATATTGTTACTAAGTAATAAAAATTAAAAAGGGTTGCTACAAATACTTTTTAACTTATCATTTTATATGCTAAATGTTATTAACGTAGTTTTTCTTCCATTTCAGCTTTACTACTAAAATGTGTGCATCCTTAAAGTAGACTATAAGCATCACTATTTACATTAATATATGTTGTAATTCAGCCTTGAAAACATATCATTTATTAATTATGAAATTTTATTGAAGTTAATAAGAAATTATATGAAAACATTAACATTTCTATGGCAATCACTTAACTGTTCATTTTAATCCTTGTTTGCAGTTGAAGCTTTGTATCAAACCACATACCCAGAATATCTCCAGTACATTTATTTGGTGGCACCAGTATCTCTTATGATGTTAAACCCAATAGGGTTTATCTTTTGTGAAATCCAGAAGTGGAAAGACACTCAAAATGCTTCTCAAAACAAAGTAAAAATTGTGGGACTTGGACTTCTGCGTGTATTACAGAACCCAATAGTATTTATGGTCTTTATTGGCATTGCCTTCAATTTTATTCTTGATCAAAAGGTGCCTGTGTATATGGAAAATTTTCTTGATGGACTTGCAAATTCTTTTTCTGGAGCGGCCCTATTTTATCTTGGTCTTACAATGGTGGGAAAAATAAAGAAACTAAAGAAGTCAGCATTTGTTGTCCTGATACTTCTCATTACAGCGAAACTGTAAGTTTCATTTATTTAAATTGGGGATTGTACTTTGTGAAAGCCTTTTAGTTCACTGGGTTGTGTTTACAACTATTTTCTCCTCTAAATAGATAGTAATAGACCTCCTAATTGAGTAGTTGTAATTTAAAAAATTATAATGTTGGTATATTGAAGTAATGACTCAATAGTTCATGCAGATTGTTCTTTACATTTTACTATCAGGAGAAAAGGACTATTAGTTTCCCTTCAATATAATATAAATTATTGTCTCCTAATGTCCTGGTTTGATCATATTTTTAAAGGAATTTTGCAGTATTTCTGAGTTTTCTAAATCAATTAAAGTCCTAAAGTATATTATTATAAGGATAATAATTTTTATATAAGTTTTTCATGAGTTTGGGGGAAATAGTCTGTAATTCTGAGGGTGGTTGAACTTTTTTAAATATAGGTAAGTCATTATGAATGATTCTTATCAACCATCTGGTCTATATCCTGTCAAATAAAAACTTCTTATCAACTCCATAGTTCTTACCAATTCCATGGTTAACCTCTTTAGCTTACTTAGTTCATTAATGATGGAATTATATCTCATGGTGCAGGTGACTTAATTTTACTGCTAGATTAGCCCAAAGCACATGAAGCATACTTAACCATTGAATTTAGCTCTTGTACAGACAGTTAAATTCATGAAACCCAGGTAATATGAAATAGTGTTTAGATTTTCAAAATGAAAAAATAAAAGTTCTGCAAATTATTATGGTGCTGTTATGCTCTTTGGAAATAAAGTATTGGTTTGCATTGCCACAGTAATAAATGTGGTTCTAATAATAATAATAGTATTGACTTCAATTTTTAAGTGGAATTTAAATATTCCATTTTTTTAAAGTCTTTTCTCTTGGGTCTTTTATCGTTGATATTTTCATCTTTTTTTAAATTAAAAAATACACAGAAGAGTAGTTCTTTACTCTGTCTTAGGGGGTCTTTCTAGGTGCTGCCACGACAGTGCTATCAATCTTGTTCTTTTAAAGGAAAGCTTCATTAGCTCAGCTACTGTTGGTAAGCTCTTTCTGTGAATCCCAAAGGATTTGTTTAATAGACTCTTCACCCAGTCAGGGTTTCATGAATTTTCTGTTCTACCTCAGTTATTTCAGTTCTCTTTGCCAAACCTTTTTTGTCTTTACAAGGATGAAGAGTTAATTGTAAGATACCTACCTCTCTACTGGTTATTAGACTCTAATTGAGCAGCATTCTTATTACCTGAACGACTTAAACCCCTAATTATAATACAGAGAGATCAATTTTTTTTTCAAAAAGTAATTTTCTTGAAAAAAAGTTATTAATCTTTCCTTTTTAAACATTTCAATGATCTAATAGATAGCAAGATAGTGGATAGATATAACATTTGCAAATTTTCTTTTGCAAGAAAACTGTGTAGGGTTTCTTTCTTTTGCCTGGTACCTCAGAGAAAGCAAGACAAGTCATCACCAGCTATAAAGATAAATTGACCAGGATTGCTTCATCTGTTCAAATCCATATAATCTGATCCAGAAATATGGCCTCAATATGTGCCACTAGTGTTTCAGGCAGCATGTGAAGTATATGGGCTCCACTAAGTTGAGCTAAGCAAACTTTCTTGAATTGGTCATCCAAGATATCTACCTTACAGCAAAAATGCTAGTTCTTTGTACATAAAATTAAACAACAAATACTTCCAAAAGAGAAAAGAAAATTATTTGTAGAATGAAACAATTCTCTTTTCTCCTAATCCCTGATGTTTCAAGTATTTCTTGAATATTCTTACCCTCTAAAGGGCTCCAAGTTGAATTTTTCATTCTTGATTCTTCTAACAGAATACCCTCAATAGGTGTGCAGAGTATATGTTCATGCAAATAAAGATATCTCCTGGATAGAGAAGAATAACTAGTGCCAAGTTTACTAGAGCAATCTTTTATTTAAGGATCAGTATGCTTCGATATCAAGTGAATAATGCATTTCTTGTTTCTTCAGCCTGGTGCTGCCACTTCTATGCAGAGAAATGGTGGAACTCTTGGACAAGGGCGACAGTGTAGTGAACCATACAAGTTTATCCAATTACGCATTTTTGTATGGTGTCTTTCCTGTAGCACCAGGAGTGGCTATCTTTGCAACACAGTTCAACATGGAAGTAGAGATTGTATGTATATACTGCTTTCTAAGTCTGATTATTTATGTGGTTAGCAGATAAATTAATTTTTTCAACATAGGACTGAGCTTTTTTTTTTTTTTTCTTTTTTTGGGACTAGATCTAGCTATGTTGCCTGGGGTAGACCTGATCCCGCAGACTCAAGCAATCCCCAGCCTCAGCCTCCCAGATAGCTGGGATTACAGGCACCCACCACTGTACTGGACTGCTTTTTGTGAGACCAGGTCTCACTGTGTTGCCCGGGGTAGTCTTGAACCTGTGAACTCAAGCGATCCCAGACCTCTTGCCTCCCAGTGCTTGGATTACAGGTGCATGCCACCACACCTGACTTGAGCATTTTTTTATTTTTTCTTATTAAACATCTTATTTATATATATTTCACATCATTGTAATCTCCGGGGGTCACCCACCACCTCCCCTCCCTGGCTGTTGAGCATTTTTTAAATTATTATTATTTTTTGTTTACATGCATAATTTTTTACACATTGTATGTTCTCCTACCACCATGTCATCCATGAACTGTCATCTTAATCCCTTGTGCAGGAATGACCATTTTTGTTAGTTACATTATTTACATTTTTCATAAATTTATTTTCTCTTACATTGTTGTTAATTTTTTTTATAATATTTGATTTCTCCCCTTAGGTGTTTCCTTAGTTCTGCCACCATAGCCCCTTGTGATCCATTACCACATCCCTTGTGCTCTTCCCTCCCCTGTTTTCACCCCTCCCTCTCTTTCCCCTGTTGTGTGCCACAGATCTGTGCTTGCAAGTTATGTCTTTTTCCTGAAACTCGGAATTAGTGTTCTTTTAGGAGAATTTGATGTTTGTAAACTACCTCGTTGTAAGTAAGAAGGCATCATGCAATAATAAGTATTTAATCTAGAACCTTTATTCAGCCATGACTTTATCATTAATCTTTTTCATTTTCAAGTATGTTATTGCTGTGCTCATAAATCTAAAAGTTATTTACAGAAAGATAACTTGAAATTTCGAGGAGAAAAATTCATTTTATTCATTGATAATTCAACCATTGGCTGCAAAACACATATAATCAACTGCCTTAAATGACAAAAACATCATTTAACACCTAATTGTTAGTGTCTAAGTACATTGTACTTACTATCTACAGCATTAGATTAAATGTTTTTAAGATATAGCATAAAGGAACTAAATTATTTAATGAAGGTCAATTTTATTTAATCTATTAAACATTAGCTTGTATTTTTTCTGTTTTTGAATTGATTTTATTGCTCTGTATTTTATGAAATGGTGTGGAAGGAATCTGGCCATTGGTTTAATAAGTTATAATTTTATTCAATTAAGATCGTTAATCTTAAGGTGGGCAATGCATATTGTTTGAAGGAAAAATGCCTGATATGATTTACTTTCTAGAACCTGGAAGATAACTACCAGCAGTGGGATATTTGTGTTATATGCAAATATATCAAGCTTAGTTTAGAAGAGCTTCCAGGAAAACTTAACTGTTTTTTGTTTTAAAGATGCTAAGGAAGGTGGGGGAGAGAGGGAGATGTGTGGTATTTGATAATATGCTGGATAAAATGTCCTTTACTGAGTCTTTCATTTTAGAATTCCTTAATGTATTCTAGCTATTTAAAATTTAAGGTAAGGCCGGGCACAGTGGCGCGTGCCTGTAAGCGACAGCTTATGGAGTCGCGGTGGGTTCTGGGGATCGCGGTTCGAGTCCCGCCCAGGGCAACACAAGCAAGACCTAGTCCCAAAAAATAGCTGGGCATGGTGGTGCGCGCCTGTAATCCTAGCTACCTGGGAAGCTGAGGCTGGGGATTGCTTGAGTCTGTGGTACCACGAGCAACATGAGTCTGTGGTTCCATGGGCAAAAATAGTGAGACATAGATTCAAAAATAAATAAATAATTAAATGAATGAATGAATAAATCATAAAATAAAATAAAATTTAAGGTAATTGTTTAAATGAGACTATGGGTCAATTTTATTTTATTTTTGCAGATAACCTCAGGGATGGTAATAAGCACATTTGTGTCTGCTCCAATCATGTACGTTTCTGCCTGGTTACTGACCTTTCCCACTATGGACCCTAAGCCATTGGCATATGCCATCCAGAATGTTAGTTTTGATATAAGCATTATCAGTCTGGTCTCCTTGGTAAGTATGTTTTAGTATTAAATGCATGAAAAACATAGAATTAATTTGAGAATGCTCAGTAATTGGAAGTTAGAGATTAAAAAATCTGATCTCTTGTGTGAAACAGAAAGCTGAAGCATGCCCATAAAATATACCAGCCTTCTGAGTTCTGTCTTTCCAATTGAGAGGTGGTGTAGCGACAAAATGAGATTTTTGTCAGAGCTGGATTTGACTTCCAGACCTGTTGTAAACTAGCTCTATTATCTCTGTAGAGTTACCTTAACCTCTTTAAGATTCATTTTCTCTTATATTCATTATCTCTTTAAAATAGAGATACATTTTAGCTATTTCCATGGATTGTTTTAAAGATAACGTGAGACCATATGTATGAAAAGCATTCTGCAGATGTAAGAATCACTGTACAGAAACCAGCTTCCAACCCCTGGGATCACATCCAATCACCCACTTAATGTTAGTGAAACTTTGAATGTACCTAGCTCAAACTAAATACATGAGCATTTGACAACTAGGTTATCTTACAGATTAAGTTACCCTTTGAACCCAAACATTCTGACTGAAAAAAAAAGTTCTTACTGTCATAGGAATAGCGGTGGAGATGAACACATATTGGCAACAAATAAATGCATAATAAAGTAATTTTTTAGGAAATAAAGTTCCATATTCTTAACATCTATGCCCATTGAAGAGAAGACAATTTGGGGACAGAGACATTATAAATTTTAATTACCATTGGGGGGAGAAAAATGAAGAAAATTAATCATGGTACTTAGCTGGTAATTGTGTAAGTGGTCTAAAATCTAATCCTATGAATCTAAGAACTCAAGACAGTCTTTTTTTTTTTTAATGGTACACAGTGTACTGACTGTCATTTGCTATATCTGACCTTTTTTCCCCCTTCTATTTATTCTTATTTTTTAATTAATTTTTTATTTGTTTTATTTTACATTGTTATCTACCCTGGGGGTTCACCTATCACTGGACCATCATCTTAGTCTTTTGTTCCCTCCCATTCCCACTTTCCCCCTCCCCCTCTCATGCTCCATGCTTCAATTTTGCTGAGAGTTTTAAATTTTTTTGTCTGTTTTCCCTTTATCCCTCATATAAGTGAGACCATCCAGTATTTCCTTTTTTCTTTCTGACTTATTTCTGCTAGTATGATTCCTTCTAGCTTCATGTTGCTGCGAACAACATGTTTGTCAAGACAGTCTTAAGGTGGGCAATGTATATTGTTTGAAGGGAAAAAATGCCTGGAATTTAGATATCTTATGAGCTAGTATGGTGGAATCTTAATGGGAAAACTTAAGAATACTGCATTGTAACTATATCTCCCACTAAAGCTCTGTTCCTGAATAGTTAACTGGGAACCTCTGTCCCACCCTGTTCAAGGCATTAGTTCCCTAAAAACTGACTTTTTTGACAATTAATTTATGATAGGATCTCTCCATGCTTTTTACTTTTCTTTCGACATAGTAATTTATCTTAATGACCTTTTGGGAACTAGACAAGTTAAAATAAATAAAATTTTGGAATTCCTTTCCAAACCAGGAGAAAGCCTCTTCTTTTAAGAGGCTAACCACTGGGTTATTTAATATATAAGTTTAAGTTAATCAACTTGACATAAGTTTTGAATCTTTTATCTTTTCAGATCTGGTCTTTGGCTATTCTTCTTTTGAGTAAGAAATACAAGCAGCTACCCCATATGCTTACAACCAATTTACTTATTGCTCAGGTTAGTAAACCATCAGATATATTTAGAAGTATGCTTTTCTCATGTGTTATTCAACTATAGAGGAGAAAATTACTTTGCTGAATTTTTCCAGTTATAAAATCAGAAGCATTACCAAATGCCATAGTTAAAACTTGGTTACGAAATGTGATTTTGCCTAGTTTACTAAACTATGTATGTCTTAAACTATATGTAAGATCTTTAATAGAATTAAGGCTGACATTTGATGATACTCATGCATTCTTAATAGAAATAGAATCATTGGACTCTCACCATCTTATTTTTCTGTAAAATCTTTGTAAGTCTTAAAATGGAAGGAAGTTTGGCACTTTCTATGTAAACTACTGCTGAATAAAAGATCAGTATTTGAAATATTGTCAATTAGTTTCAGTTGAATATGTATATTGTTAAAAGATTCTATATAAAAAGTATTAAATCATAAAACTTAAAGTTCTAAAGGGGAAATAATAAATGTATAAATATGACCAATGTATGAAAATAAGAAAAATTTTTAAATTAACTTTAAAAAACTTGAAGTTTTGTATAACTAGTATTAGTTGCCAAACATTGTCAGCAATAATTTAAAATGAAAATAATAGTGTATTTGTTGTGTATAAAACATGAAAATCTTTTTTCCCATAATTTTTCCCTTCAGTCTATTGTCTGTGCTGGAATGATGATATGGAATTTTGTTAAAGAAAAAAATTTTGTTGGACAAATCCTGGTGTTTGTTCTATTGTACAGCTCCCTCTATAGTACCTACTTATGGACTGGTAAGTTGAATCATAAGTGGAAATTTAAGTCTGTCTTCTTCTCTCCTAACTTTTCAACTTCTAGTGATCTATCTGAAGATCTCTTTGAAGTTTAGTAGTGTGGGATTAAGGCATTCACTCAAGCGATTACACCCACTAATTAGACAGTCTGTAATGCTGAGTTGTTTTCTAATGTCCTCTGTTTCTGCCTAGGCTCTGTTTCTGCCTAGTTCCCAGTCATACACCCATTTCCTTAAGGTCATTGACTCTCAGCTGTTGTCAGCACAGCTTCCCTTTAAAAACACTAAGACAACAGACGCTGAGACAGGTAGAGGAAGAAAAGAATGGGTAGAGGGGTGTGGTGTGTCCCAGAGCTCAGTATTTTAGCTCAAGTGAACTGTGTGAAAAATTTGGCTCTCCCTTATGCGAATGACTTAACTTTTGCAGCCTGGCTGTAAGAATAGATTATTGCACTTTATGGGGTTATTTAAAAAATTAAATGAAATATGGGTATTTATGCCTGATATCTGGCAGGCACTCAACAAATTGGACTATATTATTAAGCAGGGGGCCTAGTGATATGAGATTTAAAAAAAATGAAAGAATAAAAGGTTCTGGAAATTAAAAAGTACTCAAGTAAGAAAGACTTTCTCATTTCATTGGCTCCAGAAAAGTTTATTCAAGATGTTGTAATGCATTGCTATTTAAGATGCAATGTTTGTTTAATGCATATGTTTTAGTATGTTTATGAAACATTTTATGTAGCTATTTTGTATTCTTGCTATAAATGTGAACATATAAAATGGCACATAAAAAGAAACTGTGGAGTGATAAGGCCAGTTAGAGACACTGTTGGTAGGCAGGTGCCAGGAAGTGGCTTCTGGGGCCAGACCTTTGATTTCATGCATTCAGGATCAAAAGCAGGGTCCATCTAAGCCTTTTGAAGTAAAGCAGCAATTTCATTGCAGAATGAAAAATTCAGTGCAAACAGGAGGTTTGTGTTTTTTTAAAGGCAACTACACCTTGCATAACATAAGATTCATCAAGGTAAAAGACATTTTATTTCCAGATACAAATGAACCATCTTGATCTCTTAAGGATAAGTTTATAATGAAAATAAGATGGCATCAAATAGATCAATGTATCAAAAAAGCTCCAAGTCTCCCTGAAATTCTCTTCAAGTATATGTACCAAAATTTGTGTGAAACACTATGAATTCCCTGACTTGGATGAATGTGCCCTTGAACTGTGTGCTTATTATGATATAATGGAACTGGAGACCTAAAGTATCATTTTAAATGACCTTACTCTACCATTTTCAATTTTACTCATTTGCATACTAGCCTTGTGGTTTTTATCATATCTGCCTATCATTTT
>PVHY01022058.1:0-22958 GCA_004024945.1 Uropsilus gracilis
GCCTCCTGGGTCCATTTGTGAAACCCCCAGCTCCTTGGCCTTCTCACTCAGAACCAGCCCCTCAGGGAGAGCATGGCCACAAGAGCTCTAGGACCTGCTTCTTTCCTGTCCTCCCAAGTTGTGGGTGGAGCAGCCCAGAGAGAGAGGCCCGGCCATCACAGAAGACGATTTCAGACCGAGTTGTCTGTCTTCGTGTGTGAGAGGGTGGACGTGGCCAGCTCCGCTCTGCCTCTCAGCAGCCCGCGCTCTGTCATCCTCGCCACCCCCCAGGCGCTCAGTCCAGTCTCTGCTTGAACACTGCTTGGGTCAACGCCTCAGGCTACAGAAAATGCACCAGCCCATCATCCCCCAGAGTCAGAGAACTCCCTCTCCTTCCCTTCTCAAACCCTCCTCCTAGTTCCCCTCCCTCCAGCTGCCCCCCCCCCATTTGCACCCACCCCCATCTGTGTTCTCCTGTGGGAGCTGGAAGACAGCTCTGATTTGTGTCTTGTTTCCATGGGAAGAGCTTCCTGTCTTCCTGTGTTGGCTCAGCCCCTCTTTCCAGGGCAGGTGCACTTCTCACAGAGGCTTGGAGGCCGCCCTCAGGCACACACCTACTTGCAGGTGTTAATTTGCTTAGGGGGAAGCCTCTGGTTTTCAGGATTGCAGGTAGGAGACTGTGGTCAAGAGGCTTCAAAAATATGGGTCATTATTTTTGGTGTGAGCTGGGATCTCAGTGTGGTTCTGATGTGCATTTCCCTGGTTATTAGTGATGTGGAACATTTTTTCACATGCCTATGGGCCATTTGTTTCCTCTAAAAGTGTCTTTTTAGATCTTCTCTCCACTTTTTGACTGGGCTTTGTCTTGTTTTTATTGAATTGTGTGAATTCTTTGTGGATCTTTGTTATCAGGTCCTGGTCACTTGAGTGCAGGGCGAAGATGTTTCCCATTCAGCTGGGTTTCTTTTGTTTTGGTTCTGGATGGAGTGAGAAGGACTCACACTGGCAGAAAACAAGCCAGAAAGAAAGAGAAACACTGGGTGAGCTCACTTATATGAGGGACAAAGGGAAACACACAGACAAGAAAAATTTCAAACTGATTCTCAGCAAAATTGAAGCATAGAGCATGGGGTGGGGGGAAGGGCGCAAAAGACTAAGATGATGGTCATGGGTGATAAGGTGGTGGGAGAACCTCGGGGTAGATAACGCTGTAAAATAAAACGGATGGAAAAATAAATGAAAAAAAAGAACTTAAATCAAGTAGCATAAAACATAGAACTTTTGTCCGACCATTAAAAATAAAAAAAGAGGCTTCAGAAATGAATGTATTAACTCTGACAGAAGAAATCAAGTCAGGTCTGAGTGATGCCAGACAGGGATGGATCCCACAACATCCCCAGCTCCAGTGTCCTTCCAGAGCCTTTACACTCCGTGCGGTCTGACGCTTCCAACATCTGGTCATCAAGGGCTGGGAAGCTGGTCCCATAAGTCATGGCCTCACGGAGCGTCACTGCCTTAGCCAAGGTCCTGAACCTCCTGCTTCTGCGTCTGCATCTGTCCCTGCAGCAGCCCTGGGAGATGCTGACCTGTCCTCAGGCAGTGGAGTCGGCATCCCTGGGTTCTGGGCACCGCAGAGCAAAGGCCTGAGCCCTGTGGGAGAGGCCCCCTGCGCCCTTGCCTGCCGTAGTGCCCGTGAGAGTGGGTCCCCTCAGACAGGGCACATCCTCACACTCTCAGGACCTGGGCGCTGGGTGGTGCCAGGGCTTCTGATTCAGTGGGTTTAGCATGGGCCCACAGCCCAGCTGCTGCTGCCCACAATGACCATGTCCCTGAGTCAGAGCAAAGCAAAGGGAAAGAACCCCCAAAGCAGTGGAGTGAGAACAGCAGCCCAGAAGCCCCTTGGAGCTGGGGGGGCGCTTACTCCTCCGGCATCAGATCCGGTGAGGGAAGCAGATGTGGGACTTGTCTTTGGGTCCCACTTCCAGCCCTTCTCTCTCCTCCCTCCCTCGTGCTGAGCTGAGATGGTGGAGGCTGAGGGGGGTGTCTGGGGGGTTAGTAACTGAGGACGCTTAAAAGAGACTTTCCTAGACAAAATGGCGCCCTTGGCTGCTGAGGGCTGCTCAGCACCCTCCCTGCAGCGGAGATGGAGCCTGAAGCTTGGAGAGCCTGTTTGAAGTGGAAGTTCACCTTTCACCAAGGTGAGCCTTCCAGGAAAAAGCAAGGGGGTTTGTCTTTGAGAGGTCCCCTGTGACGAGGCCAGCCATCTGCTTCCCATTTTAAACCGCCTGTCCCCAGGGAAAGCATGTCTCTCACCTGCTTTGCTCTGGCTTCCCAAGGTTTAGTGGCTGCCCAGGAGAGAATCAGCCTGCACCGCTCTGCACGCTCCCTCAGACGCTTGACAGGGTTGCTCTGATCCAGATCCATCCTGATTGCAGAGCCTGGCTGCGGATTCATGGAGCACCATTGCATTGTGTTGCTGCAGGAGGAACATTGCCCAGCCCGTGACAAAATCTTCCTTCCCTCCCTCCTCCATGACCTCCTCCTTCTCTGCCTCCCTGTCTCCCTTCAGGTAGCCATTCTGCACTTACCTGAGCAATGGCTTTTGCAGAGAGAAAGAGTTCTCTTGCTCTCTCTCTCTCTCCCCCCCCCCTCCATCTCTCTATCTTTCTCTTTCTCTGCTCTCTTTCTCTGTCTTCTCTCTCTCATCTATCTCTATTTTGGATTCCTTAGCCTCAGAGAGCTCTGGTCTATTAGCAAATGTTGACTTTGATCTGGATGCTTTGAAAGCGAGGCAGAAGTGTTCGTATGAAGCAGAATCCAGTGCTATTTAGATCATATGAGCTTCACATTTAAGTTTTTCATTTGGTCTTGTTTTACCCTGTAACTACTGAGCTCTCTTCTATCAAGCACTATAGGTGCTGTTGTGAACAGAATCAAAAGGTCTCCTACCGGGAATGCATGGGAAATAATGAAGCAAAGGAATAAATGAGAAACCTCGCTCACCGAGAAGTGGATACAGAGAACAGGTTCATAGAGACACAGTGATGGGGCCAGGGTGCTTTGGACATGGAGAGCCTTGAAGACTTCATGGAGGAGATGGTACATGAACCCAGACATAAACACCAGTTACACCAGGATCTCGCCAGCCAGGCTGCAGAAGTAGCAAAGGCTCAGTTCTCAGCAGCTACATGGGGGTACCATAGAAGAGATCAACAAAGCAGAGGCCAGAGAAGCAGGTCTTTGATACCTGGAAGAGGACTTGGTTTGTCCTAAGGAAAGAGGCCATTGTGGGATCTTGTGCCATGACGGTGATTTGGGGCAGGTACAGGAGTTGCTCAGGGGGGTGTTGGCCTTCCAGGGCTATGTCAGCCACACGCGTGTCATCACTACCATGTCCTCTGCTTTCAGCTCCTCGAAGGCAGACTTTGATTTTATCCCTCGAAGGGCGGGTGCAGCATGTTTAGCCCTGAGAAAATGAATGTGGTCTTTTGACAGTTTCATTGGGAGTTTGGGTATTATTTTATTCATCTTATTTGCGAATAAGATGTCTTTTCTATTCAACACTAAAATATTTCAGTCACCTGAATGCTTATGGCCTTACTGTGCTCTTTCATTACTACTTCAGGTCTTGAGTTTAACTATTGTAATGTGATTATTGAGGGAGCGAAGTCGAACTTGGACAATGTTAGACTTGTGTTCAAGATGAACTCAGTGAAGACAATTTGAGGTGCTGCCACTGTCAGATTCCTTATTCTCACCCCATCAAGGTTGACTTTATTTTTTTATTTGTGGAATTTTTGATTTTTATTATTTATTTTACATCTTTATCTACCCTGGGGTTCTCCCACCACTTTATCACCCATGAACCATCATCATTTTGTGCCCTTTCCACCCCCAACCCCCCCCCATGCTCTATGCTTCAGTTTTGCTAAAAACTCATTTAAATTTTTTCTCATCTGTTGACTATTTTCCCTCCATCCCTCATCTCAGTGACACCACCCCATATTTCTCTTTTTCTTTCTGACTTCTTTCTGCTAGCATGATTCCTTCTCGCTCCATCCATATTGTTGTGAATGACATATGTTTGTCTTTTGTTTGATGAATGTATTCCATTATGTACATAGACCACAGAATCTAAAAAGACGCTTCTCACAGTAGACTTTGAACCGAGGTGATGCTGTGCACAACAAGGCAGGTGATTCAGCATTCTGGGGTCCCACCCTTCAGGGGACTGTCCTCCCCCTCTCTCCCAGTGCACCCTCCCCCCCTCATCTACTGAGCTCCCTCTCCACACTCCTCCCACAATTTTCCTCCCCTTCTGGCTTCTCTAGGCATCCATTGGGCAATTTTCCAATGGAAAAAAGAAGCATTGAAAGTGGGGTTAGCTTCCCCAGAAACCTTCAGAGTAGAGGTCTTCAAGCTCCTACAGATTCCAGGCAGTCACTTCCCTGGGGGCTCAGCATCATGGGCACTCCCCCTTCCCAAAGTGATTTCATGATGGTACGTTGAGTTAATGGGTTTTGAAGGGCGCAGAAGGGTGAGAGCATGAAGACAAAGTCTGAGGGAAAAAGCAAGTGACATCTTGTGTTAGTCCCACTGCAAGCTAGAAAGAAATGAGCTGCATGAAAACTGTCCAATAAACGTTAAAGGTATTTCCCCTTTGTGGCTAACTGCTCGATATTGCACACTTTTATTTTTGCACTACAAGCGAGCTAGCGAGATAGAGAGCGAGAGAGCGAGAGAGCGAGAGAGATAGAGAGCTTGAGAGGGAGCTGGTTGCGCTCACTCTGGGCCAGCATTTGCAAGGCACATCCCCTTGACCTTGAGCGAGGGCAACCACATCTGCCCAGAGCAGGCAGGAGCCGGGTTTATTTCCTCCAGTGCCCTGAGGGTTTTATTTTTCTGCTGCTTAAATTCCAAATCTTGCCAACACATGGCTCCAACGGAGATCCTTATGCAAACAAATGGTGGAAACCCTATCTTTGTCCCCAGCTATCTGCATGCAGACAAAGTGGTGACAAGGGAGCTGTGGATGTGGAGGAAGAGGTGAGGTCAGCGTGGTCATTATGCGGGGGGTCGGGCGGCCAAGATACCTTCCAGGTGCTTGCAGATGATGTTGCTCTGGGTGCTGCCTGCCTTGGGCTTGGGTTTGGGTTGGGGCATCTTCCTCCATCGGCCCCGTCTGGTCCTCCTGAAGCAACTTTAGCTTCAGATGGAGAAGCCGAGTGTCCACACACTGGGCGCCCTTTTCCTGCAAGGAACATCCACACAGGTCAAAGGATGCCTAGTAGGCAGCTTGGGCCTCCTCTCACCTCAAGCAGCCTTCGCCAGCCGGGCTGGGAGCTGCTGGGGCAGCTGTGCAGCAGGTCCTGTGCGAAACCATCAGGCTGAGGGAGGCCGGTCCACAGGGGACGGGCTATGCTGATTGGATCCCAGGCCAAGAAAGCCTGGCCAAGCCTGGCGTGGGCGCTCAGACCCGAGCCAGGCTGGGGCTGTGCCCACGGATGGGGAGGTCAGTCCGGAGCCGAGCTCTGGCGTCTTCAGAGGGAAGGCGGAGTCCTTGAGTCTGATCCCAACAGCCAGAGGGTCTCCACTGCCTCGCCAGCCCACTGTGTCGCCTGCTCCTCCCCCCACGCGGGGACCTCAGCTGTGACACTTGGGGAACCCACGTGGAACTGGCTTCAGTCTCAGGGGCCCCGACTGCACCACTTTCTGCCAGCTGGCGGGGTTTCAGAAGGAAGGATGTGTTGGGAAAGAGGTGGAGGAGGGGAGTGGATGGGAGGCAGGCAGGGGAGGAGAGGGAGAGCTGGAAGATGGTCAGGACCACCCCCCACCCCATCAGGTGTCACTGCCACCAGCCTGCGGGACCCTGTCCAGCCAGCAGGCCTGGGCCACTCTGCCTTGTGTTCTGTTCCCGGCCCTGTTCTTCCCTGCAAAGCGCGGAGCCAGAGCAGGTGTGGGAGAGGAGCATTTGAGCCTGTGTCATCTTGCTTGTGTCTTTGGAGGTGGTGCTTGGGGGCAGGGAGGGGGCAGGCAGGGCCGAGTGCCTTGTACAGCATCAGCTTCAGAACCCTTTCCCAAGCCCCTGCAGGCCCAGCCTGCTTGCCTGCCTGCCTGCCTGCCTGCCTGCCTTTTTTCCTCCTTCTTTCCCCCTCCCTTCCTTCCTCCCTCCCTTCCCTCCTTCTCTCTCTCTCTAATGTATTTTGGTGGTTTGCACACACGTTTTACATCAGTCTATTCTCTGGGCTTCTCTCCCTCCCATATCACCTGGGAACCGTCATCTTGATCTTATTTCTCTGTTTCATGTTGCTGGAGTCTGACCAACTAACCAACCACATAACCAACTAACCAACCAGCTAAACCATGAACTGGCCAGCTCGGGCTTTTCCTGCTCATGACAGCCAGAGTCTCTCTCTAACCAGCCTCTGATTGTGAAGAGGAAGTCTCCTCACTCCCCGCCCTCAAAGAATAGACTCAGGAAGCCACGAAGAAGTACTATTACCTTTAAAATACGAAAAAAGCCTGGTATATTTATTCTAGAGTCACCTGCTGGCAGGGTGGGGGAGGGAAAGCCGGAGAAGGTGGGTGCAGATGGGTGTAGTCAAGCCTCAGCAACTTCCAGTTGCAGGGCTGTTCGCAGGAGGAAGAGTCATTCGCTGGTGAGCTGGGACTGACTGAGCTCCGTGTGGCCTTCCTGCTTTCCATTCACGTGTGTGCGGCTTTGAAGGCTTTTTATCCATAAGGTCATTAAAAATGTCTCTGCTTGTCCATTCTGCGCCGAGCACCCCTGAGCTATGTACTCGATACTCCCACGCCTGCAAACAAGAGTCTGGCCCAGCGCTGCCCGTGCTAATGAGCGTGCTGGCGAGTGAACTTTGGACCTGGAGAGAAGCCAGTTGGGGATGGGGGAGAGGATGACATCACCCCTATGAGGCAGGTCCCCCAGGATTCTCAGAGGGGATGCCTGGGCCCGCCCCTCGCCTCCCCCACCCCCAGTAACTTCTTGAGGAATTTTCACGTCAGTGTGTTCAGCCGTTTTAATTCTTCAAAGGAAACTGAAGCTGTGTGTTTTCTGATTTTTATTTTTCATTGTTTCCCAAATTTTATTTCTATTCTTTTGTATGAAACACGCATTGGCTTGCGAGGGATGGGCCTGAGAGAGTATCTCTCTCTTCTCCACCTACAGTTTGAGAAGCTCTGTTTTCAGAACCCAAGAATTGGCCTTGTTGGATGTTTTGAAAATTCTGTGTCTCTATTTCTCTTCTTTATGGATATTTCTAAGTCTTCCCATTTATCCACTCCCCACACACACATCCACACACTCTCTTTGCACTTTCCCGAAGCAGAAAGCAGCTTCTCAGCAGACCTCAAACCACTATGGCCCTGTGTCTCAGAGCTGGTAGAGTTGGGGGAGAAACTTAACATCTTGAGACACCCTGGTCTCCATAATACCAAGTTGCTCACACCTATTCAGAGACTTGCTTTGAAGATTCAGTGAGATAATGTGTATCTAATATTTATCACAAAAATCTGTGCTTGATAATTATGAGCTTCTTTCCCATACAAAATCTTGACTTATTTTTAAGGGCTTTCACATTAGATTAGGAAAAGAAAAGCTTTAAGTATATAGAACTCAATTTCTTTATCATTATTTAAAAAATGAAATGATTCCTATGGAAGTCAGTGGGTTAAACACTTTTATATTGTTTCAAATATTAGCTCGGGTCATCCTTACAATTACTTAATTAAGAACATGTATCTTATTATGCTGGCTTCATAGATGCCAGAATTCGGTTTTTAGGCATGTTACAAATAGAACCAATGGAGTGATGGGTAAATCCACCCAAATTGGTTGGGAGGATGAGTAAGTGGCTATTTGATCTACACTTCTGTGTTACTCTTCTTGCTTGGATTTCTGGGATAATCTATTAGAGTGACCAAGATGATAATTTATCTGGGAAAAAAAAAACAAAAACAAAAAACAGATGAGGAAGGGGTAAAATGATGCAGTGTTCAAGAAAGTGACTGTCTCCCTGTTGATCAGATAACAGGGAGCATTTCATCTCCTGGTCATCCTCCGAAGGGTGCCGCTGAGTGGAAACAAATCCCGGAATGACAGTTTTATAAAGTTAAGTCTGAATCACATTCATTCTGCATCTTTTGGACACGCGCTAGATGTTTTGCAACCAAATTACTGTTTTAGTCCCACTTCAGGGGTGATGATTAGCATATTTATTGGGTAATGATGAGCTATCAAATTATCAGCCACTGGTCAGAAACATGTTACTTGCCAAGTCCACGGTGAATAGCCCACAGCCAAACAGATGGCTCTTGGCTCTGTGATGCTGAAGGCTTGTTGGAAGGCTTTGCTATTACCCCTGACCCAGAGCAGCTGGAAATGAGGATTTTGGTAGGAAAAACAACCTTAGAACAGAAAAATCAATTTGCATAAACAAGATGGGTTTCTTGTTTGGGAAGATTAGGGAAAAGCAAAGTCACTGAAAATGCATCATCAGGTCATTGGAAATAGAAAAATCCCATCATTCTAAGGTGTGGAATTATATTTCATTATTTGACAAGAGAACATATAGAAAGGAAAGGCATGCCATCTGGAGCCAGGCAGTCTGGGCTTCCATCTCCTAGGTAACGGCGCCATTCCTTTGTGATTTCCAACAAGAGACAGGTGTGCCTGTTCACAGGTCCACTGGGTGACTGGGCGGCTATTCTTTGGACAGGTGTGGTTGTTTGACTACTTTCTTCCAGCCTCTTAGACACTCACTTGGGATTGGCTGGGGTCTCTCATACTCTGCTGAGCTGGTTTGGACTTGTTCATATGTGGATCCCAGGGATCAAAGTCAGAACAAGAACTTTCAAGATCTCTTGAGACGGAAGGTGACCTGGTCCCGACCGTATCCTGAAGGTCCAAGTAAGTCCCAAGACTAACATGACTGAAGTCTCACTATGAAATTATTAGTGCCAACTCTTTGCTTTAAAACTCTAATCTACTATTAATACTTAAATACCCGAATTGTATTGAAATCATTCATTTTAGCAGTCACCAAACAATGCTTTGTCATCAATGCAAGTGATGACAATTAAGAGCTGTGCTCACACTTGGCTTGCTTATACTCAAAAACACTTTGTTCTTAATTTCCAGTTATGAAGCCGACTGTTAACTTCCAGTGCTAGACAAGAGCAACACTTAGGTCGTCTGTTAACCTGCTACTGATATAGTTACTGATGAGAAATGAGAAATATACATATATAGTTGGAGTCCCCAGGGACATTGGGGTAGACAAATTTCTTTAAATGAACCTATTTACTGAGAAATGAAATTTGAGCAGCATCTCAACACCATTGGCCCAGAAGGTAAAATGTAAGATGAAGTTAACTAGATAATATGATAATCCATCAAATTAATGCACTGTGCATCCATCCAACTCCAAACATATTTAGTAATATGACAGCAGGGCACAGTGATATAAATATCTGCATATCAATGTGTGGAGAAAATTGTATTTAAATGCAAAAACTTTATTTTTTAAAAAAGGTTTTCGGTTGTATCTCTAATTCTAATAGAAGAAGTTTGTGTTTATTTTCTCAGTACTCCAGAGTCTTTGAAGAATCCTTGACTCTTCTGTTATATTTTGATGAAAAGTATTGCTTTCATTTGGCCACTGGTTATAACTTCCAAGCCGAAAGCATGTCATTCTGTAATTTAAAGGAAGCAAGCAAAGAAGTTAATACTATACTGGGGGAATGTGGCTCAGACTTGTGATCGCTGCCAGTTGATAGACCTGGCAGCAGTTTTCTGAAGTGTAGACAGGGGCTGAGTGAGCTTTACAGAAATCATTCCAAGCTCTAATCTAGCACAAGGATGGGAAGAATGAGGGGCAGGTGAAGGAGAAATGGTGGAGGCATGTCTTGGCACCTTTTTCTTTTAAGTAGACAATATTAAAACACCATGAGACCTTTGCACAATACAGACAGAGAAGCAAATATTCTGAAAACCATTTTCAACCTATGACATTTATAAAATGTCCCAATTCCCAACACTTATAACCTGAATTTCTTAGAGCACATTATGATATATCATTCTGAACCCTTTTTCAATAATTTTGAAAATTCAGAGAATAACTGTTTCTCTCAACTCAGAATTGACCATTGGTATAAAAGCACTATGTTCTTTCATCTCTTTTCTAGAAATAAAGCATTCCAGAGAAGTTGGATGTTTCTCTTGCATGTCAACCTCCATTCCACTTTTCTCATTTTCTCAGTGATAACCATGATTATAAATGTGTTCATTTTCTTTTTTTCTATTCTCACCTACTTATATGTGGTTTTGTGCATGTGTGGTTTTGTGTACATCTGTAGAGTGTGTCTATGTTGACATGACATATGTGGTTATTTTCTGATATTGGTTAATGTTGAGGCATTTTGATTTAGTTTGTTCATTCTCCTACCTTCGAGGTGTTTCATTGTGTGAGTAGACCATGTTTATTTCTCTGAATTCCCATGGATGGCAGATAGGAGGTTTGCAGTTTTTTATTGCTAAAAAAGAGCAAGACAGAATGTCTTTAGGCTTCCTTCCTCTCCTCCCCTCTTCTTCCCTATAACCTCATCCACACCCAGTCACCACAATTCAGTCACCAGCTACATGCTGAAGACAACTTGTAGGATGGTGGCTATAATACCTAGTGAGATGGTGGCCAGTTTGGCACTATAAGAAACCATGGCTTCTCTCCCTGTTGACCAGATCATAGCAGGTGGTCAATAAAAGAGCTTGAAATAAATGAACTTTGGAGAGCTCAAGGAAAAATGAGAAGAAATATAACCTATAGATTTTTTCAGCTGGTGGGAAGAACTCCAAAAAGAAGTGGCTGTTAGGTCAAAACACCAGTTCAGAGGTCTTGTCTCTTCCTTTTGAGCTTTTGTTTGCCAGATGCTTCCTCATCTTGTCTTTTATCAAACAACTTAGTGGAAATTGAACCAAGTTTTGTTTGCTGTTTAACATTAGTTATATTTAGTCATTTTCTTACTCTTTTCCTTTTTTTTCTTCTTATTATATTTATCTTCCCCTGAGAATGGGCAAGATTTAAACTTGAGTAGCTCTTACCCATGCTGGGTACTTCTGGTCTCTGTCTGGCTTTCACTCTATAGCACTCTTGGAAATTTGAATGTGGTTGATGAGCATTTGTTGGGTTGGTTCATTTCTTTTCCTGGCTGAAAAAATGTTCAAGTGACCAAAAAGAAATATCTAATAGAATTGGCTTATGAGACTGGACAAACTAGAATAATTTTAATTGTGTCACACGCCCTCCTTTATTGTCCTGTTTGACAGGTTTCTTTATCAAACTGGAAACAAAGGACATGATAGATTTAATATGGACCAGTTCCACAACTTATTCAACCAGGTTTTGAATGTCTGTTTTACCACCAGCATTGATGAGTAATTTTGGAAAACAACAAAGGATGGTATTCATTTTCAATGGGGAATAGTGAAAATAAAGCTGATTTTTACCTTCTGGTGTGGAAGTAAAATAATTTTAGTGGACATTTCCATTTTTATTTTGCTTTATTTTCTTTCATGAATTGTCTTATTTATATTATTTATTTATGATTTTTGCTGCTCCACCTCCACCCAACTTACCTGTTGTAGAACACACTTTTCTGGGGTAAGAGCCAGTCTTCTCAAGCAATAAAGTCTGCCTGGGATTGGTTCTCTTCCCAGTTCCAGGGATGACTTGTGACATGGGTCCTTCATTTTCTTGTCTGTCACAGACACTTGTTTAGACTTGGGCACATGACTTGCAGGGCATCCTTTAACATTTGAGTAAGGATTATTCTCCTTTCTATTGGTCTTGACTTTGAGAGATATGGAAAGCGGTATAGGGACAACTGGGTATCTAGGTGCAACTCCATGGAATAAAGTACCAAAGGGGAGCTAGATCCAGATTATTACTCTTATTTGCAAGTTTAAATGCAACCCATTTAGCTTAAACACATTTGACATGTACTTTTGTCATTTGCAGCCAAAGGAGTTTAAACAATTCTGCTACCTATAGCAGAGAATTGTAAGGTAATTTCTTCCCTAGAGTCTAAAAAATATGGTATAAAAAATATAGAATCTAGATAGTTACATGATAAGACTCAAGAAGAGCAGTAGAGGTTGAAAATTATCCTCTCTCTCTGATCAGAGGATCTAGTAATACTATGCTATAAGGATACTGTTGTCTTTGTTTGATGTCCATCAGGGAATTTAGATAGAAGATTTTTACTGGTAGTTTTCCAGTATTCATGAAGTCCTCATTTATGGATAACTGATCCACCTCCTTTTCTGTGGCTGTGGTATAAACGACCCTGAAGAGTCTGACCAGCTACTTCTATAAAATTCCTTTGAATTTAAACACACGATAAATAAGACTCCTATTAATCAATAAGACTCATGGTGATGGAATGGCCATAAAAATGTAAGCTATTTAGGGAAAGATATACTGTTAGTAGAATGAGATTTGAAAAGCATTAAACACAGGATCATTTTCTTTACAAAAACATCCCGTCTCCATCTCTGTCTCCTTGGAACATTAAACACAAATGAGTCCAAGCAAAATATTAAGTCTTTTGATGATTTATGGTTAATAGTATTCAGAGAAAACACACCAATTTGAGGCATGATTGTTACTGAGGGACAGTCGGTGCTTTTATCTTTTGCAATCAGCAGGCTAACTCATCTTTCTTTTGCATATTCAGTCATGGTCATTTTAGAGGCAATATACATAACTGGATTTTTTTTTTTTTAATTTCTTCACTACTGCATCTTCTGGTTGGAAAGAGTCCATCATTTACTATTTTCCCCAGAAGACATGTTTTAAGACTTTATTTAATACCTTCAGAGAAAAGCTTTGAGATGATACTCATGCAAATGAGAAACTAGTCCAGGATGCTGTGTTATCAAGATCTCCTCCACCAAGGAGTTTTCTTTTGTAATTTCCCCCCATGCTATTTAACACACACATTTGTATTCTGCAGCTGTTTTGTTTTGGGTTTCTTTGTCCATCACTTCTTTCATCAGATTGGGAGCATTTTTTATCTTTTCCCATCCTGTTTCAGCAAAAATGCACTATTTGTACCAAGTCAACAAAACCTTATTTATAAACTATGATAGGGACTGAAAACAACTGAAACTGAAAAACGGTTGGTGGTATTCTTTGACAAATTGAACTGTTGGAGGCAGGCAGAAAATGAGTCAGATACACACTCCAAATCCATGAGCTAAAAATGAAACTGGTTCATTCAAACTCTTCTATGATGTATTGGGCAGGAAGGATGGGAAACACCTACCCCAACCCCGAACAAGTAATTCTTCCATTTTCCAAGTATTGAAAGAAAAAGGAAAAATTTTAGATGATCTGCGTGACCAGTTTCCAGACACCCAGTATGAGTTACATGAGAGATCATGGTGACTGGTACTACCCACAACTTCCTGGCCAAAGGGAAGCCCAAGTGATCCAGATAGTTCTTAACTATCCCCGGTGAACTTGTTAGAATAACAAAAGTGTTTGTGTGAAAAGAAGACAACCTGAGTGTTAGAATAGCTGGAGGAATTAACAGTCATATGAAGTCTCGACATTAAAATAGAAATGAATGAACTCAGAGGGATAGCAAGTTTCCTTTCTTTTCAGGAGATATTATTTAGTTCCTCAAAGAATATCTTGATCCATGATTTGCACTAGTCTACAGTAGTCTACTGTTCATTTCAACTTCACAAAGCACAGTCAGGTTGAAGTTCTAAAATGAATTTGTCTAAATTCTTAAAGGCAAGTGTAGGTAAATGAGTTTTGGGGGCTTTTACTCCTCTGCCATTAGCCTCTATGCCCAGCACCTGTGGTTTTAATACAGGCCTGACCCAGGGGGTGTGTGCCTGTGTGAGTGGCTCCCCTGGGTCTAGGAGGTGAGGCTAAAAGGGTGGCGTCATGCTGCGGGAGGTGAAGAGAGAGCACTGAGAGGAGAGAGTTTGGGAAGGAAGAGAATGCAAGAGGATGAAGAGAACAACAGGGGAGAACATACAGCAACAGGAGAGAGAGCCCAGAGGAAGAGCAGCAAGACCCCTGGGGGGTGGTTAGGGGACTCCCCTGCTTCTCCTGCCTGGCCTCTACTTGCCTGCCTGTCTGACGGTTGGCATCACCAACTGGATGTCAACACAGACAGAGTAGACTCGTCAAGGGGGCAAGTCAACACCAACACAGTGATTGCAGCATTTTTTGGACTCACTCTTAAACTCCCAGAACCTAACTTAGTGTTTCTCATCTAGCAGACTTAAGAAGGTGGAAGAAGCAAGGTCTCCTCTAGCAGACTTAAGAAGATGGAAGAAGCAAAGAACACAGGGATGCTTTGTTCCAACATCAAGATGAATCTGTGTTTCCCAGCAGCTCTACTTTCCAGATAAAGAAAAGTTAGTGATCTGGGTCCAGTCCCTTGCCCCCAGATGGACACACAGCAGGAAGACCTGGTCTCCAACCCACTGCTGACAGGAGCCCACCCCCACCAGGGGCCTATGCAGTTCTGTTTTCCTCGGCATCTGCCCTTTTGTCCTGTGACTGCCAGGGCCACTTTCCTGTGCCCCCAACCTGCTCCCCAGCCAGTGGGAGTCAGCCTTTTTGTTCTCTCAAGCCCCCTTCCCAAATGCGATAGAAGTCCATTTCCTTGGCCTTGGCAGGCAGGGAGGTTAATGATTTGACTCCTACCTCCTGCTGCATCTGCTTTGCCTGAAAGTCCCTTCTCTCTGGCTGCTGGTGGCATGTGTTGGGCATGAGTGTAGGTCAGGTAGATGAACTCTCCATTTCTGTGTAACAAAGTTGGTTTAGCTTCTTCAGTTCATCTGCGCCTGGAGTGTATCCCAGACCATGGCCTGCAAATTTACTGAATAAGCAAAAAGGCTGAATTACCATGTGTGGTGAGCATATGGCGAGTATTTTGGGTGACTTCATGCCGTGAACTGTGTAGTATCTCTATATAGGATGGGGTTAGCTCATGTCATACTTATTTTTTTCGAAGTTTTCTCTTGTTTTAATCACCTAAAACCATCCCATGTATAGGTGTGACGCTTATGTTAGCAGCGCATATTTTAATACGTACTAGGAAAAAACACCATCAGCACACCAAACCTGTGATTTCTTTTCAGATGTCATCATTTAGAAGGAGGCTAAAGTAGGCCTTAGGTTTTAGAAAAAGAGTTGATTTAAAGAAAATACTTGTAAGTAAACATTGATCGTATGAGTGACACATGCAACAATCTCTAAGGAGCTTTGAGAATGAAAAGTTTCGGAAGCTCCAAGCTTCATGTCTCAAGAGACAAGTGTTTGCTTCCTGTCTGCCAGCCTGAATGCAGCAGGGAAACCAGAGCTCCACAAACCTGCCTGTGCATTGGTACCATTTGGGAAGTTTTTACTAATATGAGTGCAGTCTCCACCTTAGACCAATTAAATTTGAAGCTCTGGATGTGGTGTGTGGACTCGGTCATTCCTTAACTCCCAGGTGGTTCCATTGTGTGGCTGGGCTGAGAACCACAGGGCTGAGGTATAGTTATAATCGTGCTATTGCTCCTGGCTTCTTGTTTTCTTCCAGAAGCTTCTGATCTTTCACTGACCTGACTTTGCTAATCCTTCCCAAGTCAGTCCACCTAATTCACACTGGCAAGCCATTTCCTTGAGTACAAAATGAACTATTAGTTGCTGGGAAGTCTTGATCTTTCTATGAACATGGTCCTAGTTTTAGACTTTCTACTGTTTCTTACCTTAGCAACATGGATATTTATAATTGAGTTTTTATTGCTTTAGGAATTTGTGCTCCACACACTTCTGTGTAAAACCCATGCAAAATCTGGAGGTACAGAGCTGCACATTGCACTCACATGGCTTTAGAATAATTTAAGATAGTTGAGGAAGCTTTCAATAAGGTGCTCCCTTGAAAAGTTTTCTATTGCTGGGATGGTCTGTTTTGTTGATCTTCTTCATTTTAGGGTACGGAGACAAGTCTGCTGGGTTGTTAGGGGGTGTTTAACCTATTGTTTAAATCTTTAAATTCTCCTTGTTTCTCTCTCTGCATGTCCTACTCACA
Organism: Uropsilus gracilis; assembly: GCA_004024945.1. Taxonomy (NCBI): domain Eukaryota; kingdom Metazoa; phylum Chordata; class Mammalia; order Eulipotyphla; family Talpidae; genus Uropsilus; species Uropsilus gracilis. The sequence goes on from PVHY01022058.1 coordinate 16,096, forward strand.
ACCAGGCTTGTCCAGACGCCCATGCTGAACAGCTCTGTTCTCACAGGTGATGTGAACGATGATTTACTTGCGTAAAGTATGATTTGTGCTTTATTTCTTAACCTGTAAATATTATAAAGTGCCCATCAAGGCATGTAGCACTTGGAAGGCACAGGATTTGCTATTGTATCCAGCTGTGTGTTTAGATATTTACTCCATGATTCTGGGACTGAGACAGAGTAGCACCCTTCAGGCTGCAGGAAGCCAAGAAAAGAGGCTTCTTTCCAACCTCAATGTTGACCTCTTTATTCTCTTACACCTGCAGCTAATTTGTCCTTCCCCAGATGCATGCAAATGCAAAAAGCAATTCAAGTCTTTTCCTTGGATTCCTGTACATTTTTAGCCATCATTCAGTGGCAGTTCATTTTCCACGAATCCTTCTACTTCTTTGCCATTAACCCTTCCTTCTGTGAACCTTTGGGCTTACAAGAGATCCTTATCTGCATACAGGATTCAATGTGAGATTTGGGGAGCTTCTGAACTTGAAGATATCTCTGCAGTGTGTATTGTCAAATCCTTTCAGTTAAGGACCAGACAATAAATATTTTCAGCTTTGCGAGTCATCCAGGGTCAGTGGTAATTATCCCTCTCTGCTACTGCAACACTAAAACAGTCACGGGCAGGATGCGAAAGAAGGAAAATCGTGTTCCAATAAAACCTTATTCATAAAAACAGGCAGAGGGTTAAATTTACTTGCCCAACCCTCCTCTGCAGGATAAAATTTCTTCCACAAAGCAAAGTGAAATAAAATGGATAATTCTGAGTGAATTCTTCCTGTACTTATGACTCTATCAATATTGCCAAAGTCACTTAGGAAACTATTAAAGTTAATACTGCCCTTGAAATGAACTCTGTACCATTGTACATTGTATTAGCGTGGTTTTAAGACTGGCCATGAACTCGCCTGCATTTGTGATGTTTTATCCTTTCCCCAAAATTACTGCATCGTGGAAAGTGACAGGGAGAAATGGTGCACAGAATTCGGAGGGGAGAGCCAATACTAGCTCATATGACTCACGCCCACAGGCTGAACCTCCCAAGGGGTCATGGCATGGATTGCACACCCCTTGTGGAGAACGGAAGCTGCAGCATTCAAATGCCTGTACGCAGAGGCCCAGGTGAGCCAGGCAGTTTAGCACCTGAGATCCTGCACCATTTTGCATTCTGTCAGCCGGTTACATCTACCCAACGAGATCACCAATGCCCCCTTGTCTACTTGGCTGCACATTTTACTGAGAATTAAACCCACGTTATGGAGAGGGGCCCAGGAACTCTGACGTGGAACTGAACCACCAATCACGAGAGCAAGTCTTGAATGGTATCTCTTCCTGCAATGTGGACAGAGACCAGCATTCCCCGTGGATGTTCCCATGGAGTGACATCATTTGATTTGCAGCCATTGTGTTAAGACCTTGTCCTGGTTGAGTCGCGGCTCCCATTTCAGATGCGTCATGAGCACGTGTGCCTCGATGCCACAGTGGGGGGTGTAGGATGAAAAGCTCAGGCGACCAACTCTTTGTCTAGGTGGGTCCTGCATCCACAAGGCCTGGGTGGTCCCGCTGAACTTGCCCTGGTCCTGACATAGCGGCGCTAACCGTGAGTCAGTGGGGAAGTTCAGATTACATACATTGATCTCTCTATGGCATCGTTCACCAGGGGCTGACCTCCCTGGGTGAGATACTGTGTGCCAAGCATCAAGGGATAAAAGCTGACCTTTGTCCTGGGGGCTCTGTGCCCATGGCATGTTTGCATAGTGCAGCAGACAGGGGCCATTGATGCTGTTGGAAGGCCAGTGCAGGGTGTTGCTGGGGAGAGAGAGAGGACCCCTGTGCAAGCTGTTGTGGTCTCAGGAAACTCTCTGGAGGGCACGGTCGCTTAGGAAAGACCCCAGGGTGGGTAAGCAGGGTGAGCTGGGTATAAGACAGGCTGGCAGTGCAAGACGAGGAGTTTCAAGAGAGCAAAGTGCTTTGCAAAGGCCTCGAGCCTTGGCACATGGTCTCAGGACCTGTAGACAAAATGTGGTTAATAGCAGTGTCAGACGTAGGACGTGTGTGATGTGCCCTGACCACCCAGTGGTGTGAGAAAGGGAGGGGGCCAGGTTGATGAGCTGATGGATGTAGCAAATGCCAACAGGAATGTGAAAAATGGAAGCGAAAACCATTAGGAGTAATTTCCCAGTGACATGAAGGCTTGGAGCGGATCCTGTGGGCTATGTGGTGTCCGCCCTCGGGGGTCACTTCAGATGTGACAGGTTGTGGCAGATGTGAGAGTGCGCACAGTGCCATGGGCCTCTTTGCTAGGGGAGCGGACCTTACTGCATTGCAGAAACACGGCAGCTGTCTGCAGGTGGTCTGTCTGGCCTACCTTGCAGCCCCGTGCTCGCCACACTCCCTCCCCTTGACTCTCCCCTCTGAGTGCACCTGTTCCCTGGACACTCCACACAGCCCTGATTTGCTCCCGAGGGCTCTTGCTTTCTGAATTTGCTTTCAAAGTCTGTCTTTTTTTAAAGCCTTGGGAGCATCTATGGTGCATGTGGAGTCCACAGACACATCCTCATTTCAGTCTAAGTTTGCACGAAACTGCTGTCCAGGGAGCTCTTGGAAGGAGGTGGGGGTGAGGTGCTGCCCAGGTATTTTGATGACCATCAGTGGTTGCCATTTGGAGAGTTGTACCGTCTCGGGGAAGTTGCTCCGTTTCACTGAAGCTCAGTTTTCAAAAATGTGCAATGGGTTCTGGAAACCTACAACTCTAGCTTTGGTTTGGGGAGTACATGGCCTCAGTACCATGCTTCCAGCAACCCTCCCCACCTCTCTGTTCCAGAGACTGGCCTCAGGGAGATTTGGCTCTAAGCTTTATTTTGTGGCCACCACATTCACAGCACGTCACTTCTTTCCATCAGATTTTACACAGGACTCTTTTCATTTCGGTTCCCAGATCTTCATTTAATTTACAAAATTAGCAAGCAAAGAAACCAACGACTGGATCTTGCTGATGTTTCTGGGCGTGCAGCGTTACGGCCCGAGCAGATTCCTGTCTCCATCTTCCAGCGACTGTGTTTACTGTGCTGGTGCTGAGATATTTTTATTGCAGGCTTGGTGTGAAGATGAAGCTCGCAGGGCAGACTGTATCAGCAGTGGATGTGGCTCACGCTTCAGATCCCCTAGAAGTTATGAGGTTTCAGTTAATAGAAAAAGCACAATCTCCTACTGATAAGCTCAGTTTTAACAAAATTCTCAAATTCAGGCTTTCTGAGGATTTTACCACTTGCTCCATGAATGTCTTATCCTGGGTCCTGGCTCACACTAGGGCACCACATCGTGCTCAGATGCTCCTGCCTCCTCTGTCCTTCTGGTTGGTGACCACCTCACCATAAAGTGTCCTGAAACTGGCCACACACCCCCAAACACCCCCCGATGCAAGTGCAGCTGGTGTTTTTCTCATGAGTAGCCAGCACAATGGGTTTGGGGGAGAAAAATAGAGGGAAGAAGTACTCTTCTCATCATATCACTTTTCTTTGCACATGGCACCCACGAGACACCTCCTCGGACTGACCTTCATCTCTGAGTAAGGGTAGCATCTGCCAGGTTTCTCCACAGGGCATTCCCATTCCCACTTAGCTCCTGAAAAAGATAAACTTGCCATTTGTGGCAACATGGATGGATGGGAATGACTAAATGACATCAAACAGAGGGAGAGGGTATTCTTTCTACCTGTCTGTTGTTGGCACCAAGCCACCAAGGCTGGTCCACTCCCAAGACAGTGGTGGGGACTCTACCACTTGGGGGTGGACATATCTCCAGGCATTAGCTGGACTGCTTCTGTAGGGAACATTTATAAACTCATAATCTGTTTTTGTGTATTTTTGCTCTACAAATCAAACCCATACAATGCAGCAAAATATCAACTTTGAATGATCCTACTATTCCCTCCAGTCCCTGATTTGAAGTATTTATATAACAAGTGCTATTGAAATGTATACCATTTTTCAACAGTGAAATAGAAAGGCTAGTCTCCAAGATGAGTCTTTCTGTTTTCTATTGAAAAGAGAAAATATCTCCATATTAACATGTTGGAAGATACACCAACCCACTGGGATGGAGCAAAAAGAACAAAAGATGGATTTCTGGCAAGTTTAGAAAGACTGTTTGCCAATATGCTTGGAGCATTTTCATTCCTGGAATAATATGGCTTTATTGGAGTGGAGGGATCTCTCCAACACTGCTTACAGATGAACTCCAGCAGCTTGCATACCCTGCTACTTTGGTTTAAGAGATGGGCATTTTCTGCCGGGGTGGTGCTTTCACCTTCTACAAAGATTCAAGTGGATTAAATCACCTTGAAAACATTGGTCCAGAAAAAAAAAATAAGCTCCTGAATACTTACAGGATGAAATGCTTGAGAATACACTAAAAATGCACCCACCCTCATGAACTCATCCCCATATTGTTGGACAAATAATTCTTTGGAAATAGCTTGAAAACATATTTGAGTTTTCCCTGTTTGCTTGAGGAAATCGCAATAGTTATAGCTTCATGTCTGATTTTAGCTTGGTGCTTAACATTAAGAAATCAGAAGCTCAGAAGATAAGGAAGGAAACAACCCAAATGTCCCAAAATTGATAAAAGGATCAAAAAGCTGTGATAAAAATCATGTAGTGGAATATTACTCAGCAATCAAAAAGACTCACACCATTTGCAACAGCATGGATGGAGCTGAAGGAATCATGCTAGTATAATTAGTTGGAGGGGAAAAGATAAATACCAGATGGTCTCATTTCTGTGTGGAATATAAAGAAGCCAAACGAAAGGTCAAGAAAATTCAAAACTAGCAAGTTGACCATAGAGTTGGAGCCTACAGTAGAGGAGAGGAAGGAGGGTGTGCAAAACAGGGGAGGCATGAACACAGGGACATCGGTGAATGTTACCCTTGATGTAATGGCAGGGGAGCTTGGGAACTACATGTAAGAAAAAAATAAAAATAAACAAATTAAGAAAATACAGAAGCCAGAGCTCAGGCTTTGCTCTGAGAACATACATGGGAACTATCCCTGAGTTTCAACATACAACCTTGTGGTCGTATCTCCCTCCTGACAAGCCATCTTCCCTACACTTGAGGCCCCCAAAGAGAGCAGATTGTTGGCTTGTCACCTCATGTTCCCCCAACAAATGCAGTTCAATCTGAGGTTGGAAGTGCCAAGCTTCAGTCTACTGGATGAAATGTCCCTGTGATATGTTAATCTGAAGCCTTCTTCTCTTAAGAGTAACCTGCTGGAAAATGACATCACTTAATAAGAATGCTTAGGTGAGGAGGGAATGGAGATGGTTGATGTCTGCAATTTCCCTGTGCCTGAAAGTGCTTATAATTGTAAAAAATTTAGGTAGTGAGAAAAATCAAAGCAAATACTTGCCCCCCTAGCCCCCCCCCAAAAAAAAAAAACAAGAAAAGATAAACTTGCATGTCAGCATGGGGGTGATGGCAAGGAGACAGAAATTAAAAAGTCAGATGACTGTTTTTGTTTGTCTTTTGTTTGTTCCTGGGGCTGCTGTGGCATAGGGCTGTGCTGTCATTAGAATATGCGAGGATACAATCAAATAACCCCATCGCCTGTTAAGACATTTAGAACATGCCAAACAGGCAGACTCAGTACCGTTGTGCCTGTGGTGAAGTTCAGCTGACACAGGGTAGGAAGATGCTTTTCAGCTGTGAGTACCGTTTCCAAGTCAGGAATCATCTTCACGATGTGGTTGTCAATTAGCAGGACAAGTTGGGGCTGCATGTTAATGAAGTTTCCTGTGACCTTGAGATGGGGCATTCTTGCAACTGAGACAACAGCCAGTGGCAGGACGCGCTCTCCATCGTCTGCTCTTGTTGTGTGGTGTCTCTTAATCTTCTTGCCAGGCATATTCTTGGACATGGATGCAACTTCTCAGGTCTCCATGAGTGATTCTAGTTGTCAGAAAAGCCCAGTGAACGCCTGGCTCAGTGGGGTCCACCCTTGTTTGTTCCATCGCTGGTTGTTCGCAGGTGTGAATGGCTAAGCAAGGAGAGGACACAGTAATATTCCAGTGTCGAGTCATGGGGCTCTCGGAGACCTGGGGGTGCAGCTGAACAACCCACTGTTCCAGAACTACAAGGTGCCCAATAAATACCACAGCAGGGAAAGAACATGGGTTGGTGAACACTACCTGATCCAAACCTGTCATCAAAAGCAACGTCAGAAAGCAGGCAGTGTGGCTCTGGGTGAAGGGTGTGGGTGGAGAGTTCAAGTTCAGCTTCCAAGGGCTCTGCTCAACTTGCAGCTTTCTCACCAATGGGCTTTGTGCCTGTAAAAGGCCTTTCGCTCTTCTCTTTCTCTTCTGCACAGAAGCAGGGAAGCTGTCGTCTGGCTCAGCGGATCCCAGATCATTATCCCTGGTCCTTGCAAGGCTCTTCTTTGGCAGTTAATTGATTCCCTTCCTACTTCACCTTTAACCTCCAGGCTTCCCTCCTGCTCACCCACTCAGCCCAGAATCAGTCCTTCATATTTAATTCATGTCTTTTTGTTCACACGTGTCCTTGTAAAGCTAGCATTGTAGAGAATCCGTGCATTTTTTACTGAATGTAAATAGATTGTGCTTTTAAGTCTTATCTCTATGGAGTGTAGGCGGATAATACATACTAATGTAGGTGTGTAAATATGGCTTTACTTTCCTGAATTTGGAAACTTTGTTCTTAGGCATCTAAAGAACTAGAATGTTATATATTGGAAACCTTCTGAAACTTCAAGTAGTGATATAGGGAAAGTCAGTGTTTGTCTTCTCCCTCTCTCCCTCCCTCCCTCCCTC
>PVHY01022059.1:0-22947 GCA_004024945.1 Uropsilus gracilis
GAGGGAGGAGGAAGGGGGATATGGAGGGAGGAGGAGGGATCAATTAATGCACAATTGTGACAAATCAATAAAATGAATTAAAAAAAATAAAATAAAAATAAAAATAAATTTATGGTTTTGGATCTTACATCCAACTCTTTTATTCATTTTGAGTTGGTTTTGACTTATCTTTTGATCTACTTAACAGTGTCTTACTCTGAGCAGAAATTTTCATTTTAATGAAGTACAGCTTATCGTTTCCCTCCTCCCCCCATGACTTGTACTTTTGGTGTTCTACCTAAAGCAAATTGCCAAACCCAAAGTCAGCTATGTTTTCTCTGATGTTATCTCCTATGAGCTTTGAGATGTGTGTCTTACATTTATGTGTATGATCCATGAATGGTGTAATATCAGTAACTAGATTAATTTGTTTTTGTGTGTAGATTTCCAGTTGCTGAAAACACTACCTTTTATTCACTTTATTCCTTTGTCAAACCATTTGATTATCTTTGTGTGGGTCTTTTTCTGGGCTCTCTATCCTGGTCCTCCATTTACCTGTGTGTTCGTTACTACATCATTACCTCACTATCTTAATTGTTATTAGATACATACTAAGTCTAGAATCAGAATGTGTCAGTCCTCCAACTTTGTTTATATTCCTCAATACTGTATTTGATATTCTGAGTCTTTTTCCTTTCCATATAAACTTCAGAATCAGATTGTTGATAACCATAAATTAACTTGCTGGGATTTTGACTGAGATTGCATTCAATGTATAGATAAAGCTGAATAGAAATAACTTCTTAACAATATTGTGTCTTTCCAGGAACATAGACTATACTTTCATTTATTTAGATCTTTGATTTCTTTCACCAGAGTTTTGTAGTTTTCCTTATATAGATTTTACATATATTTTTATTTAATTTACAATTAAATATTCTTCCCTTTTTTGATACTAATGTAATTTTTTTCTCTTATGTCAAGTTCCAGTTATTCATTGCTGGTATATAGGAAAGCAATTGACTTTTATATATTAGGCTTTTATCCTGCCACCTCACTATATTTGCTTATTAGTTCCATGAGAATTTTTAGCCAATTTTCTGGGTTGTTATTTTTTTACATAGAAAATCATGTCATCTATAAATACAAATTTACTTCTTACTTCCCAATATGTATACCTTTTATTTCCTTGCCTTATTGTATTAGCCCGCACTTGAATAGTGGATGGTGAAAGGGAACGACCTTGATTAATCCCATCTCAGGGAGAAAACATCTAGTTTCTCACTTTTAAGCATGATATTCTTGTAGACTTTTTTCTAAAAAAAATCAAATTGATCAAATTCCCCTCTGCTGAGAGTTCTGATGAGTGAATGCTGTGTTTCATCAAATGATTGTTCTATTCTATTGATACAATCATATAGTTTTTCTTCATCAGCCAGTTGGTATTTGATGAATTAGATTAACTGAATGTTGTAACTGTCTTGCATACCAAGAGTAAATTTCACTTGGTGGTGACTTATAATTATTTTAATACATTATGGAATTTGACTTCCTAATATTTTGTTAATTTTTATAACAACTTTCAAAAAAGATTTTGATATGTAAAGTTTTTTCTCTTCATGGAATCAGTTAGGAAGTGTTCCATTTGCTTCTATTTTCTGGAATATCTTGTAGAATATTGGCATAATTTTCTCCTCAAATGCTTGTAAAATTCACCAATGAAGCCATCTGGCCCTATAATACTTATTTTTAAAAGTTAATTGGTGAGTCAAATTCTTTGATGTGCATAAGCTTATACAAATTATATACTCAATGTCACATATATTATATATATACATGTGCACAAATATGCATATGTATGTATAAGCCTATTTAACTCAGATTATATATTTCTCTTTGTCTGAGTTTTTGATGGGTAGTTTCTGTCAGAGAATTAGCCAGTTTCACTCACGATACCAAATCTATGGGTATAGAGTTGTTCATAATGTTTTTATTATCCTTTTTATGCCCATGGACTCAGTAATAATGGCCCTTCTTTCACTTCTGATTTCAGTAATTTGTGGTTCTTGTTCACTTTCTTGTTTAACTTGGGTAGGAATTTTTCAGTTTTATTGATATTTTTCAAAGAATCAACTTTGTTTTCTTTTTTTCCTATTTCCTGTTTGAAATTACATTTCTTTTTGCTTGATTTTTATTCTTTTTCTGATTACCGTGGATTTAATTTGCTCTACTTTTTCTAATTTCCTAGAGTGGAAACTTGGATCAGGTATTTTTGAAAGTAATTTAGACATTTCCTCTGGTTTTTGTTTTTTGGTTTAGCACAATTTTTTTCGGATTTATTGAACTATAATTGATATATAACACTGTAAATTTAAGGTATATGACATGCTTATATATTTCAAAATTATGACCGCTATAGCACTAGCTGATACCTTTGCATCAGACAAATTGATAAGAGAAAGAAAATTTTTAAATGTTTAATAATAATATGTATACCTCTTGTATACATAGGAGAGAAACAACATCTTAAATAGTTTAAATAGCTTAGCTAGGAAAAAGGTATGTTGGTGAGATGAGAGTTCAGTTAGAGTATTTACTTGGGGGTAATGGTACTTCTCCTTTTTCTGGGAAAAGAGATAGGAGTGTCACCTCTTATATGGATAGGCCCTGGGGTATACACAGAGAGAAGTTTATATGTAAACATAAAAAATAAGTTCCACAAGATTTAGATATTCTTCTATGAAACAAACCTCTTGCCAACGACATGTTTTTTAGGTGACAGGTTTTTGCTCTCCTAGAGTCCTGCCTTTGGAATTTCTCAAGAACCTCTATAATTTAGAAGTTGGCGTGTTCAATTATTTTATAGAACCAGTCTCTTCATTCTGAGAATCAGTCAGTTCAATTAAATGGTTGTATCCAATTTCTGGAGGCATTTTTTTTAGGTAGATCCAAAATTAAGCCTATATTGTGCATGCCGTAAGAGAAATTTCTATGAAAATGTAAAAAAGGTTAAAGACTGAGACAAAACACAAATTGAGTTGGGAATCCTGAGGAAACCCGTTTGAGATTTCTAGAGGTTGGACGTTGAAGCATGTTCAGATGGGGTGAAGACAGGCAATGGTTTCCTCATTTGTATTTTGCTGTGATTACATATTTAGCAAAAAGCAAAATTCACATTTAGACACAGCCATCTTGGTCACCTCCCTGAAGTTTACACAGTTCTCCATTTCAAATTTCTGTAGTTTCAGAAAATTACAGTTTTAGTTTTCAATCAATTCAAACCAAACCTAATGGGAGAAAAACTGGAAATGTTACTTTGGAAGGTAATGTCCAATTATTAGAAAAATTCAGGATCCAGATTAGCTCACAAGTAAAAAGCAAAAACCTCAAAATACCTAAGAAGATCAGAATCTGGTATAAAATAATAAGATGTCTTTCTCCATCTTCACTCCAGTTCTACCAAGTTATTTCAGTAAAACTCATTTACAAATTATGTCTAGTTATAATCAATGTGGCTAGTTTATTTTGATAAATGCAATCAAAGCAAAATTTAACCCTAAAAATTTCTAATCTGCATTGCTGAAGCTCATCATGTGGAATTTAGAGTGAGCTTTCAATAGTAGGTCTCTCAGGGCTCAGGATCATACCAGAGTCTCAGCAGACTTCAACTGCAATGTCTGTATCTTTGGGTAAGTTCCTCTTTTTCTCAATGTCCCAAAATGTCCTGAAATCAGCCAGGGAATACCTATTCTTACCTTTTCCATGATAGACTTGGTATCCCAAAAGCAATTCATTCAGACTGTCTTTTTATTTGAAAGCTCTAAGGTCAATATGAATTCCTGAAAGCAACTTGGTCTCAATTATGATACTCCAAACAAATATTTAACAATACAACCATGTTTTCAATAGTCTAATATATAAAAAAGAGTTTTATTGGATTTATGCAAATAAGCACATTTACATAAAACATACAAATCCTTAAAGTTCACATTTTGGGTCATCAGAAACAGAGCAACTGTATCTATCTGTTCTGCTCACAGAAAGATTTGATTTACCATTGTTTCAGATCTCCAAAAACAGAGCTTTCTGGAAAAAAAGCAACAAAAATATTTCAAATAAAAACCATTTATAATGATATTTGTCCTCTATAGTTAAGCTTCATGGGTAGAATCTTGGATATCATATTAGAAATTATGAAGCCATTTTTTCCATAAGCTCTCCAATTTTTTTATGGCCCTCTAGTATGATAAACCTATAGTTCTAGTGTATGTATCAGTGTTTCCCCTGTGGATTTCGCTGAATACAAATCAGAGTAAATAGTTTCTATAAATGGCAAAAGACTTACTTATTTAATTGAGTTAATATTGTATTACATCATTACTTGCATTTCAGAGGCATAGAATTGTCCCCTTCAAGTGCTGTTACTATACCACATCCATCACCAAACAACCCACAGACCAATCCCATAGTCCCTTCCTGTCCTCCCCCATTTTGTTCTCACTCCTCCCTTTCCCCCTACCCCTCTGGTAGCCTCAGTTCTATAATCAGATTTTTAGGGTTTATTGTTATCTTGGCTTTATCTGACCCTTTGTTTGGTATCTCTATATTCCAAATGGAAGTGACACCATCTGCTACCTATTTTTCTTCTTCTGACTTATTTTGCTGAGCATTATGCCCGCCAGTTCCAAGTGGCAAGAATTTGTATTTTTAATAGATGCATTGTGATAGATGCATTATGCATTCCATCATGTATATACTCATACCTTCTTGATCCATTCATCTACATTTGGACACTAAAGTTATTTACATAGTTTGATTATTGTAAATAGCACTTCCATAAAGATAGGTGTGCAGCGCATGTTTCCTTTCAAATGACTATTTTTGTATTTTTTGGTAGATACCTAGGAGTAAAATTGTTTGGTCTTATTAGATCCATTTTTAATATTTTGAGTAACCTCCATATTGATTTCCAAAGGTCTGAACCAATCTACATTCCCACCAACAGTGTAAGAGGATTTCTTTTTCTCCACATCCTCATCAGTGCCTTCTCTTTCTGGTCTTTTTGATATGGATTATTCTCATAGGTGTGAGCTATTATCTCATCTATGTTTTTGATTTGCATTTTCCTGACAATAAGCTTTTTTCATGTGCCTATTAACTACATTTATGTCTTCTTTGGTAAAATGCCTCTTCTCCACCTGCTCTTTTTTGGGGGGATTGGGTTGTTTGTTTTCTTTTTATTGAGTTTCTACCCCCCCCCTTTTTTTTTTCTTTTTTTGGTTGAGTTATTTGTTTTCTTTTTATTGAGTTTATGAGTCTTTGTAGACTCATAATCTGGATACTGGATATCAGCCCCTTGTCAGATATATGGTGAACAAACATTTTCTCCCATTTCAGTAGGGCATCTTTTTGCTTTGTTGACAATGTCTTTTGATGTACAGAAGCTTTTTAGTTTACTGTAGTGCCAATAGTTTATATTCTCTTTTGTTTTCCTTGCTGCTGGAGATGAATAGTCAAAGACATTTGAAGCCTATGTCGTAGAGCGTTTTGCCTCTTTTCTTCTATGTATATTATGGTTTCAGGTCTTACAACCAAATCTTTTACCCACTTTAATTCATTTGTTTATATGGTGTAAGATAGAGGTCTAGTTTCATTCTTTTGCATACAGCTGTCCATTTTTCCCAGTAACACATACAAAAAGACTTTCTTTGCTACAGCAGATATTCATTGCTCCTTTGTCATAGGTGACCTGTCCATATAGATGTGCATTTACTTCTGGGCTCTTAATTCTATTCCACTGGTCTGTGTGTCTGTTTTTGTTTCAGAACCATACAGTTTGGTTTATGATAGCGTTATAGTATACTTTGAACTCTGGGATTGTGATTGTATCATTCTTTTCCCTTTTTGTCAGAATTGCTCTGACTGTTTGGGATCTTTAATGACTACATATAAATCTCAGTAATCTTTGTTCTATTTCTTTGGAGAATGCCATTGAAAATTTGATAATGATTACATTGAATCTTTATATTGCCTTGGGGAGGATGACCATGAGCAGGGACTACGTTTCCATTTTTTTGTGTGTTCTTCTATTTATTTTAACAAACTTGTATAGCTATTTTCCTATATAACTCTTTCAGGTAATTTGTTTAGTTTATTCCTAGGCATTTAATTCTGTTTTGTGTTGTTATAAATGGGATTGCTTCCTTGATTTCTTCCTTTTTTGTTTCGTTGTTTGCATATAGGAAGGCAACTGATTTTTATGTATAGATTTTTGTACATGCGACTTTGCTGAACTGATTTAGTGTTTTATTAGTGTGTTAGTGAAATTTTTAAGGTTCTGACGTATGTTGTCAACAAATAAGGATAGCTTTACTTTTTCTATCACAATTTGGATTCCTTTTATATATTTTTCTTGTCTAATTGCTTCTAACTAGAGCATGAATTGTAGTGGTGAAAGTAGACATCCTTGTCTACACTAGATCTTAGTAGAAAAGCTTTTAGTTTTTCACCTTTGAGACTTATGTTAGTTTTACATTTGTCTAATTTGGCCTTTATGATGTTGAGGTATGTTCCAATAACTCCCAGTTTTTTTATGGTTTTCATCATAATTGGATGTTGTCAAAAGTTTTCTCAGCATATATTGATATAATCATGCAGTCTTTATCTTTCCTTTTATTATTGTGATTAATTACGTTGGTTGACTTTGGATGTTGACATCCTTGTTCCCTGGTATAAGATCCTACTTGGTTATGGTGTATTATCCCTTTACTGAATTGTTGAACTTAGTTTGCTAGAATTTTATTGAAGATTTTTGGATCTGTGTTCATTAGGGAAATTTGGTCTGTAATTTTCTTTCATTATGATCTCTTTTTTAAATTTATTTTTTAAATTATATAAAGATTTGTTTACATTTCTTTTTTTCTTGCCCTTTGGATGTTCCTCCTCCCTTCCCTTCCCCCTGTCCACCCCCCTTCTGGTCACTCCATCATTTCTTTCACTGACAGTTACTAGTCAAATTTTAGTCCATTGGATTCTTCTTTTCTTTTCCTTGATAATGTCCTTTTGCCAGGTGTAGGCATGTTTTCCTGGGACACAGAGGCCTATACTTAATTTTCCAGATGTATCTTTGTTACCGGTAGCCAGTTCATGCATGTTTGTATCTTTTCAGTGCCTCCTCCTTTTTACTTTTTTTTTACTTTTTACTTCTCCAAGCCAGTTTCTCTCACACTTTGCTTCTTCTCTGCTTTATAGTCGGGAGCCTTTCTCCCAGCCAATGTCCACATATACAGTTCTTGATCAGGATAGGCACTGAAAGATGGTTTGTCAAGCTCGCCGTGGGGCCACTGCCCCATCTCTGTGGCTTTCCTCTCCCCATGAAAATGGAGGATGCTCAGCTCGCACTGATGGCATCCCTGAACTGGAAATTCCATTCCCCTCTGTGGGAATCTTATGGGTGTATTTCTAAGACAGTTTGTCACTATAGTTGGTCTCACAGCCCTGTATCCCCTAGATCTGACATGTTTGTTTGTCCTGGGCCTTAGTTCTTTCTCCTCACCTCCATCTTCTTGTGTGTCTGCCACTGAATTAGTGATTTTGTTGTTCCTGATGAGCATTGACTGGATTTGGAGCAATCCAGAGGGGATGATAACAACCTCCCTTCCCCTGACCCCATCCCAATCTTCCCTACCTCCTGTTGACCCCATGGGCCTGGCAGCACACACACCCCGCATTCTGTTGGGGTCTGCAAGGGGAAGGCAGAGCCTCCAGGAGTATAGGTAGCCTGGCCCCCAAGAGAATCACGCAAAAAATGTAGGGCTCTCTAGCCCTTTGGCTCCCACCCATCACGATGGTCCGGGTCTCCTGAAAGCCACTCCATGCCCATTCAGAAATGCAGCAGGGGCCCACCAACCCCTCTCCCCCATGCCAGTAGGGTCTGCAAGGGGAAAGTAGAATCTCCAGTAGTATAGGTGGCTATTTTATCTTTTAACGAGCTATCTCTTCCCTCTCTCCTTTTCTTATATTGCCTTTCTTTGTGAATTTGGATAACTCCTTAAGTGTTTCTTCATTTTTTCTATATAATTCTCAACTTTTTCCACCTGAAAATGGTGAAACCCTTTTCCTTCTTTTTGTATTTTCATCCTCAAGGTTGCTAATTCAATCTTCATTTGATCTATTTCCATAGCTTTCTCCAGAATTTTTAATCTCCTGTGTTAGTCTTTTCACATTCTGCAACTGTGTTATTCTTGCTTAAAATTTCAGCTTCTATCTTATGCTCATTAATTGTATTTTCTGGGGCATTCTCTTTTTCTGAGTTTTCTTTCACTTCATTGAATTTCGTTATCATGTCAATCTTGAATTCTGTATATGATTGGAAGTAAAAGGTCTTCCATGCCAATGTGATTTTGTTATGGAAACTTGTTCTCTCTATGTGGTGTAAAATTACTCTCAAGACTCCTACTGCCATTTGTGGTACTCACAAACATTGCTTTTTGAAAATTAAGGGTGCAAAGCTTCCACTTTTCCAGTAGATGGTGCTGTATGACAGGGTGAGCTGATGTGTAAATGGAGAGGTCCTTAAGGGAGTCTGTAGTGGAAGTGCTATTCACTAGTGTTGGCTTAGCTCATGCCTATGTCCATGTTGTTCCTTTTCTCTGGGACTCAGTCTCAAATCTGTTGTTGAGAAGTTGGCCTCCCTATACTACACTGGGGTGCTCCAACATGGACTCACTTTATCCATTTGGTTCCATTTCTATCCATCTGCACAGGTTCCTAGGAGAATGGGTAGAATGCACCATTCTGAGCTTTTTTCCTCTCTGGGGTGCACCATCTGCCTGGTTCCCCACACCACTCATACCCATCTGCTTCCTCAGCTAGATCTTCAACATTCAGCTTTCCCATCCCTAGTGCAGACATGAACCTCTGTTTCTTTCTTGACATACATCTCTCCTTCTACTCACCCTTTGTCCTCTTTAAATTAAATGTATCCATGTTCCTTATGTTGTGCTCAGTCATAGACAGTTGTGAAGTATTCTAGTTTTGGCTCCCATCATGGCGCCTCTGGATTCATTGCGTATCTGGACTTCTTGGTTTATTCTCCCAGTAGTTAAACAAAAACTTTATTCTGACACCATCTTCTCCAGAACTGACAAAAGACTTTAATATAGCCAAAATTAAGGTCTGATTATAATGCAGTTAATAAGGAAGTTTGCTCTATTTTGTAACATATGATATTTTAAATAGTCAGAATTGACCAGTAATAATATTATACCAGAGTACACGTTAGATTTTAAGTTTCACATAATTTCTAGAACACTCCTATTAATTTACATACATGCTAAATGGATTGAGCATTCCTCTTTATATAACTGCTTTCTATGAAATTTCAATATTCTAAATTAGCCCATTACTGGATACTATGATAAAAAAAATATTTAGTTTTGTAAGAAGCTACCAAACTGTATTCCAAGATGATCTTACCATTTTACATACTATCCCCCAGGACCCAACTTCCTACCTCTGTACACCCCCTCACCCTAGCCCAACAGTGAAAAATTGTTGCTTCACATCTTCACCAGCATTTGGGGTTGTTACTTTTCCAGATTATGTCCATGTGTTCATTCTAATAGTTGCATTGTTGTATCTCATTGTAATATCTCATTTGTACTCCGCTAGTGACATATGATACATAGCATCTTTTTTATATGCTTGCATTCTATATATTTTCTTTGATGAATGTCTGTTGAGGTCTTTACCCATTTTTCTGTTGGGTTGTTTTTTTATTGTTAAGGTTTAAGAATTCTTTATATATTTTTGGATAATATTTCTTTGTGAGTTATCTGTTTGCAAATATTTTTTCTAGTCTGCCTTTTCATTTGCTTGACATTGTCTTTCACAAAACAGAATCTTTTGATCTTAGTGAGATCTAGCTTAACATATTTCTTTCATGAATCATATCTTTGGTACTGTATCTAAAAAGTCATTGTCTGACCAAATGTTATCTAAGGTTTTTTTTATGTTATCTTCTATGATATTTTAGTTTTGCATTTTCCATTTAGGTTTGTGATCCAATTTGAGTTAATTTTTGTGATTAGTATATGGTCTGTGTCTAGATTTATCTTATTTGCATTTGGAAGTCCAGCTGTTCTAGCACTATTTATTGAAACAATTCTCTTTGTTCTACTGGATTGTTTTTGCTGCTTGTCAAAGATCAGTTGACTAATAATTGTATGGGTTAGCATTTCCACTTGATTCTTTTTTTAGAGTTTTCTTCTTTTTGTTCATATTACCCATATATTCTTCCATGTTATCCAATTTTTCCATTAGAATCCTTACCTTATTAATCATTAGTTATTTTAAATTCCAGCTCTGAAAATTCTAAAATCTCTGCCATATCTGAGTCTGTTTCTCATGCTGTTTTATTCCTCCAGACTGTATTTTTAACCACTAGTATGCCATGTAATTTTTTGGCTAAAAATTGGACATGATGTCATGGGTTTTAAGTAAGTAACTAAGGCAGATGGTACTGTAGTTGTAAAGTTTTATGTTTATCTGACTAGGAGTTAGACTGTATTTACTATTTGTTTAACTGTGGTATCAGAGGCTACAATTTCCTCTATTGTTCTTGTTTTAGTCTCCATTTGTGGCCCTAGAGATTCCTTTTGTAGAGTGTGAAACTTGCATCTCTTTTAGTTTTAATCCCATTATTATGCAGGAGATCTGTTGATATAGTAGTAAAATATGAAGACGGGAAAAGTTCTATAGCCAAATGACTAGATCTTGACATTTTGGTGTCCCTGAGTTGGTTATTTCCTCTTAGGTTAGTAGACTCTAGTAAAAACTCCAGACAGGTGGGCTCTAATAAAATTATTTTCCTTGAGGGAAAGCCTTTTTAAGGGCAATAAAGAAGTCTGAATATATATCAGAATAAATATTTTTCCTCTCTGTCTACCACAAGGGAATTTTTCTCCAGTCATCACAATGAGAATCTAATAGGGCCAATGAAAGTGAAATTCATTAAAGACCAGGCCTCATTCAATGTTTTATCTCTTCAAGCTAGTCTACACTGAGCCTTAGCAATCTCGATTTTAAAGTGTTCTTGCTGATACTGGCTTCAACTACAGGCTTCTACTCCTGATAATTTCTGATTCTCTATGTCTAGCTGCCTGTCTTTTCATCTTTTAAAACAGCAAGTTTGCTTTGTAAGCTTAATTCTCTGGATGGACTTAAAAGCTGTTGAGTTTAAGTTGTTAGATTATTTTCTTGTTGTGAGTATGGGAGTGATGATTTCCAAGTTCTTGACATATCAAATCAGAAACTGGAAGTTCATTTATTCTTAGACTTTCAAAACACCTCTGAAAATACATGAATCTATATTTCTGAAGTTTCAGCCTACTCTAAAATACCTATGAGCGATATTGAACTCGGGTCAAAAAGGGGCAAAAGTCTCCAACTAATAAACCACATGGCCACATCACCCATGCGTTGCAGTTGCCACTTAAAATGCAGTTTAACAAGGGATTTTATTACCAAGGAAAGTTAACCAAGAAAACTATTAACAAAAAAAGTTAACCAAGAAAATGAAAATTTCTTTTTTTAAAACCACAAATGGCCAGTTATCTTTCTCCAGTCACCCTTTAGTCCAAAAGTACTAAACACCAAGTCCAAGATGATGCCCCTTTGCCCCTCCTAACTTCAAAGGTAGGCACTTTCACTAAGTCCAGTCCTTTCTCCAGCATCTTCTCTTCTTCTTTTCTCTCCAGTGTTCCACACTATTCCACATCTCCAAGGTGCTCGAGACTTCTTCCACAATTGCTGATGCACAAATCAGCTTTCCAAATCCCTGGCCATCTCCAGGTACCAGCTTTCC
The DNA here is from genome assembly GCA_004024945.1 of Uropsilus gracilis. Lineage (NCBI taxonomy): Eukaryota > Metazoa > Chordata > Mammalia > Eulipotyphla > Talpidae > Uropsilus > Uropsilus gracilis. The sequence continues at coordinate 11,846 of PVHY01022059.1, forward strand.
ATGTCACCTTGCTGCAGTGCCACGCTTTCCACACTGACCACTCTTCTGCCAGACATCATGACTCTTCGTCACCACCACACTTCACTTTGCCCCATTCTTTCCCATCTCTCTGGTCTGGACCAACTCCCCAGTTCCAGCTCCTCATCTGACAGTTTAACTGCCACACCCCAAGGGGGGCAGACACCTAGTTAACTGCCACAACCCAAGGCACGGGGGGCAACCAGTTTCATTATGACCTTGTACAATATATTTAATCTATATTTATATAATAAACATACTAATATCTACTTTATAAGATCTAAATGGCACATATATATTTAACATATGTCTGTGTTTTGTGTGTGTGTATATATATATATATATATATATATATATATATATATATATATCAGTTATCTTTAACTATGTCATTTTTCCTCATCAGAACCATGGAGACAAAGTATATAATGTTTCCTAACTTAGCAGATTTAAAAAGTCACTTTATGGTCAGTCTATGGTTAAGTCAGCACTAGAATCTACTGCTGGTCTCATGGCCCTCATCTGTTACAAGACCCTTTTCTCTACTTTTTTTCATTATAAGACCCCTTTTTCTTAATATCAGATAACTAATTCCCTGCCCATAGTGATCAAAACCTGTCAAATACCAAGTTTATTCCTATGAAAACAGTCCCAGGGACTGCCCAGCTATCTGTCCCACTCTGAGGGGTTTTGCCTGCAGAAAGTATAACTGTTACAAATAAAGATAATTGGAATAATAGAGAATTGTAGTAGCCTGTTACCATAGAAATAGGAATTTGGGAATTTCATACCTACAGTGGGAATGCTCTGAGTAGGTATGAAAATGATTCTGAAACAGAGAAAAATTAAGTCAATATGTTTAAAAGGTTCTAGAACTCAGGCTGAGTTACTGCTTTTGCTTTGAGTCAACATACTCAGATTTAGTATAGAACAACTCTATTTCTTTGGTATTTTCTCTCTAGAAGCTGGGAAATTACAATGATCTTTAGCAAAAGAAATTAATATGCCAGACAGAGTCAATGCTTAGAACTTACGTTGAAACTCATCAGAATTATTCACTAGTCAAAGTCAAGTATACTAGAACAACAAAAAACTACTATACTGCTGAGATGATGCACTCAATCTTGGCTCTACTCTTTCAGCCTCATTTTCCCCCAAGGGATATGCCAAATATCCAATAAGTAGAACTTCTCTGAGAGCTTTTCTGTGACACAAAATGAAGTAGAAGAAAAGACTTACTTTGAGTTCTTATTACCCTCAGCACTCTTCACATCATGGTTATTTAGGTAAAATTTTTTGTTAATAATCTCTTCATACTATATACCAAAATCTATGCCAGATTAACTAAAGACTTAATATGAAAAATAGAATATCCAGATTTTAGAATGATGATATGGAACTGTAGTTATTAACATAAAAATTGTCAAACATTTTATTTGGTCTAATTTTATAAAAATACATATTTAGATATAAAAGTTTTCTAGATAGGCATAAAATGTTAATAATCGTTATTTGTATGGAGTTAAATAAGCTATTTTCTCTGCTCCCCTTTTTGGTGTATATATGTATACCCACATGCATTTATGTGTATGTAATAAGTATGTCTGGTGTAAAAATAATTGAAGTTAAAAATATTTACACTTTTCTTTCCCTCCTTTTGCTTATAGGTTTAGGTCATATTTCCTCCAGGAAATTTGGTGTGTCTGTTTTTTTATTCAACTAGTCCTATAATTCCCTATCTTCCCCCTCTTTAGATTTTCCTACCCAACTGTTCTTCAAGAGTAGAGTGACATTTTATCATTTGTTGTGTTTGTCTTCCACAGGCATGCTCAGTGAGAACTGGTAGTTTGTTGATAATCTGATTTCCTCAAAGACTGCTCTGAAGTTTGCAGTAACAGTGCTAACTAACCCTTTAACCAGCTGAAATGACCAGATTTAGTCAGGGTTAGCACAACTTACCTAAAAGTGCAGTATGATTTCAATAGCTGTCAGTCTGATGCTCTCTCAGGCTGAGGTAGCTAGCTGGCTGACTGGCTGACAGTACTGAACCATTCTGTATAAATCCTTCTCCAAACACATTTTTCATCCAAGGAGCTGGCCCTTCACAAGTTGCGTTGTTACATCTTAGAGACAGTAGTTCCTCTGCTTCCTAACTGTACTATTCTACCAGAACCTCCAAACTGTTAAAAAACATAATAGATACATAGGAAGAAAAGTAGACAAAGGACTGGGAGAATAGGAAAGAAGAAAAAAAAAAACAAGGTTAAGCAAATGAAGAGTCATGACCTAAATGTAGTAGGTTGCTAAAGCTTACTGCCAACATCCCTGCATATAATAATACCTACTGTTGCACGTGAAACATCTTTGCCAGAGAAGTCTACACAAACATTGGTTTTCCAGGGACCTTTGAGCTCTGATGGCCACACTGGCAGCCCTCCAGATTAAAGATTTTATTAACTTCTGATTGAGCCAGATTAGAAAGAATCTCTGATAAGGCCTGCTCTCATGGATATCCTGTTGCAAGGATAAATGATAGATGACAATAGGTTTTGTAAACTAAAAATAATATGTAAATGTTTAATGTTCGCTTTGTAAGCTCCTGGGAGCACTGACTGTGGTTTATTGTTGTCCAATGGTATCTTCATAGGATTTTGGAGCAAATTTTAAATACCTGTTTCTAAAGAAAGTCAAGTCTATCTAACGAATAAAGACAGCTGAGTGTCCAGGAAGAAGACACCTAAACTGTGTATGTCTGGGGGAGGGGGGGTGGTTAACACCTAACAATCTGAGAAGCGTTTGGTTTTTCTAAGTGCCCTCAATTGATTGAAATGGTTTTCTACAGAAGTAATTCCCAAGAAAAGTCTCATAAGTTCACTATCAAAACTGTTGACACTTCCTTTAAAGTATCTGTTAACAGTACATTACAGTGGGGGGGGGTGTGTCTCCCAAGTGGATGAAAAGTTTAACTCATGATAAGGTGACTAAAAAAAATAAACTGCTACTGATCTGCTTCTTCCATGACAATGATCCTTTTTTCCTTCCAGCTTCAACGCATGATGCTTCACATCAGTTCCTCACCTGAACTCATGACTCCCCAATCTCAGGACATGCAGAATTAATGGGATGCCGTCCTAAGGTTGTTGAGTTCTGCATTCAGGAGCATTTCATCTTGATATAGAAGTACCCATTACCTCACTCCAAATAACTGAGCTTGAAAGATTTTTCTCCCCAGGGAAGAATCTTCCTTATAACTTTGTTACAACATCAGAAAACAGAAACAAACTGGGGAGGTTTGATAACTGAGAGATACCTTGCCAATAACCTGACTCTTGATGTGGGGCTCCCTCAAATTTGCAGTGTCTTGGGGGTCCCTCCCATGACTGTTTTGGAGACTAAACACTTTCTATTAATTTCCAGTGACTTAATTTTCTATTTTGTTTTTCCAACAGGTCCAGTCAAAAGCAAGAAAAAGGGTAAGTTAAGCTCCTAATTTTATAAAATTGCTGCCGTATCTTTTCTAAAATTACAAGAAAAAATATCCAGAACAAGGGATTTTTATATCTTCCAATGCTGGTTATCCATTATTTTATTCAATCACACATTATATACTTGAACATTGTAGCTTCCAAGAGAAATGAAATAGAAATTGTTCTTTCATGATGACCCATGAAAGATAAAATTGCTTCTCTAGCAACATATGAAAGTGTTTTTGTTTTTCTTTCTTGCTCTCTCTTCCATACAATTCAATTTATGTCTCTTTCCTTCATCCATCCTCACTCTTTCCTCTGTTCTTCTGTTTTCTCCTTTTTAAATCTCCTTTATCAAATTAGTGATCAGGTATGACTGAAGACTTGAGACAATTAGTGGGGTCAGCAGGTATATTACCACCCAAGAGATGGTAGGACCCTATTTATTGTTCTAAAAGCTGTTCCTATAGTAGTTCTCACATAGGGAACATATTTCTTGCTTTGGAGAAATATGGATGTGATGGAAAACTCCGCTGGAGTATAACTCTTATCTTTCAGTCTTTTCAAAGAAACTTCTAGTTGAGTGGTTCTATTATACCTTTTTTGGGTCAGAAAGTCCCCAGTGTACTTGTCATGACCCAAGGGCTTGTACAAGTACTTGCTTACTCGAAGAAGAAAACACAAAGGCAGAACAGGTTCCAAAATAAGATCATGCAATGTAATTCTTGAAAAACAAAGTACAAACCCAGTTTAAGTACCTGTGTTCTGTTTCTGTGTTTAACCTAGAGAAAAAAAGAGTGGAATTAATTTTTTATGTAAATGCTTTAAGTTAAAAGAATCTGTTAAGAGTCCTGGAACTAGGCCAAAGACTGACTGTAGCCCTTACCTGTCATTTCTCTGAGCTCTATATACTCTATTTTGAGGTGCCATGGGTCTGTTTAGAAAAGCTGAGTCTTTGGCACAAGGAATATGAGAAATGGCCTGGCCTCTTTAGGACCTGAGTCAAGCTGTTAGAAAGTAGCGAGAATGCTGGAGTGGGTCGGGAAAGCTTTCTCTATGAGACCTGAGCATTCATCAGTATACTCTAGTAAAAGAGTAAAATTGACTTCAAGCATGTACTTTTTAACTCTTACAACATCCCTTTAGAAGAAATCATGACAAATCTGGGAAGCTACCTGACTTAGATGAGGTACCACGTACCACCCCCTGCCTCTGACACAAGCCCTGGGATGACCTCCCTTCTTAATATGTGGATTAGAATGTGATTTCTGGTTACAGCTACTGGTGTGTTTCCCCATACATTCATATACTAGAGAGTGAATAAGCAGTTCAAATCTGTCAGCAATAGAGATACAGAGATGAAGAAAAATGGTTCCTGTCCTCAAAAATTTCTCAGTGGAGTTGGAATTGTGGAATTGCACTAAATAATTATAGTAAAATATAAAATAATGCTAGTGCAGAAGCACAGACAGGACACTGTGTGAGCACAAAGAAGGAACAAGCAGTTCACTCTAGAGGAATAAGGGAGCATATCACAGAGACAGGAGTATTTGACTTGGACTTTGCAGGATGGGAAAAAAGAGGTTGAAGGACATTCTAGCCAAGAAAGCATCATACTCATATATCTCAAAGACATGAGAGAACTTGGCATGTTTGGGGCAACAGGAAGTGGACTGGTGATTCACCAGAATATGGGGCATGTATGTTGTAGGGACAGCACAGAGATGCAGTGTTTTTCAGTGGGTTAGCACCGAGAGGATACTCAGCTGAGGGTAGTGGAGACAATTGTCTAGATTAGAAGCTCTGAAATTACAGGTAACCCAGTGCCTCTGGCAGGAATTCAGATCACTTCCCCTGTGCAACTGCCTTATATACAGTTCATTGAGAGGAGAGTACTCATAGGCCTTATTTACTTTAGCCCTAAGTGATCTTGAAGCCATTTAATACAGATTTTCTTGGACACAGTGAAGAGGAACATGCTTGTAGAGGTAAATTGAGTTGTTCATTAAATTTCCATCCTTTAAACAGCAACCTCCAGAAACCAGGATACTCTAGAAACCAACAAATAAAACATTGAAGAAATGCGCCATCTCCTAGACAAGGAACTGAATTTCTGCATGATGCAAGTATGCAAAAAACTAAAGGAAATATTAGAAAAATGCAAAGAAAAAGAAATTAGCATGACAGAGAAACTGAACAAGTTAGAAGAAGAAATGGAAAAAATGAAGAAAGGAAACATTGACAAGGATAACATAATTGTAGAATTGAATAGTAAAATTGAATACCTAAACAAGAAACAGAAAGAAACTCAGGATCTAAGGGGAACTACAGAGGAGCTCAAAAACATAAGAAAAAGCCATGAAAGCAGATTAGATGAAATAGAAGAATGAATCAGTACCCTTGAGGACAACAAAATTGAGAGGAAGAATGACGAAGAAAGAGAGATGCAAAGTAAAAAGATTGAAGAAAAGTTCAGAGACCTGTCTGATTCCTTAAAGAAAGGAAATATAAGAGTAATGGGAGTCCCAGAAGGACAAGAGAGACACATGGGAACTGAAAGGCTGTTTAAGAAAATAATGGAGGAGAATTTCCCAAAGCTGAAGAAAGAACTGAAGTTTGACATCCAGGAAGCCAAAAGAACACCAAACTACATCAACAAAAGAAAAATCACAGCAAGACACATCATTGTAAAACTCCCATGAGTCCAATATAAGGAAAGAATAATGAAAGTGGCCAGAGAAAAGAAACAGATAACATACAAAGGAAAACCTACCAGACTGACCTAAGACTTCTTTCCTTGCTCCAGGCAAGGAAAGCATGGAGCCACATTTTCATAAAACTCCAAGACAAAAAAATGCCAGACAAGATTACTGTACCCTGCAAAACATTCTTTCCTCTAGGAAGAAAGAATAAAAACCTTCTCAGACAAGCAAAACCTCCAGAAATTTGCTACTACTTAACCACCACTCCAAGAAATCTTTCAAGAATCCCTAAGATCAAAAACAACAGAAGAATAAATAGAAAGATCAAAACAAGGAAGCAAATCAGAACTTCAAAATGACCGCCACAAAACCAACCTTAGAATCTCAAATATCAGTAATAGAACAAAACAAAAAAGCAAATCGGAACTTCAAAATCACCACCAAAAAACCAACACCAGAATCTCAAGTATCAATCATAACCCTAAATGTCAACAGTCTAAATTTATCAATCAAATGACACAGAGTAGCAGAGCGGATCAAAACACAAAATCCAATATTCTGCTGCCTGCAGGAAACACACTTAAACTCAAAAGATAAGCACAGACTAAAAGTAGAGGACTGGAGAAAAAATTCTACAAGCAAACGGCCCCCAGAAGAAGGCAGGGGTAGTCATATTAGTAGCAGATAAAGCAGATTTTAAACTAAAAAATGTGACAAGGGCTAAATAAGACCCTATATAATGGCAAAAGGGTCAATACATCACAATGACATATAAATTATCAACATATACTCACCAAATGAGGGAGCACCAAAATTCATCAGACAACTACTAACACCATTGAAACAGACATCAACAAAGATACATATGTGGTAGGTGATTTCATCACCCCACTCTCACCAAAGGACAGATCAACAAGACAAAAACTAAACAAAGACACAGAAGCTCTAAACAAAGATCTTGACCATATGGACTTAATAGAAATCTACAGGTCACTGCACTGCACCCCCTAAGAAAGAAATACACTGTTTTTCAAATGCACAAGGATCATTCTCTGAAATTGATCACATGTTAGTACATAAGGCAAACATTAATAAATATACAAAGATTAAAATACCAACTTTTTTCTCTGATCATAAAGGCATCAAACTAGAAATCACAATGAGAATAAGGCAAGAAAAGTGTCCAATACATGGAGACTGAACAGCATGCTACTAAACGAAAACTGGGTAATTGAGGAAGGTAAAAAGAAATTACAGCCTACTTTGAAACAAACAACAAAGATATATCATTCCAAAATGTCTGGGACTCAGCAAAAGCAGTTTTAATAGAAAGATTTATAGCAATACAGACTCATATCAAAAAAGCAAGAAACTAACCAAACAAATAACCTAATCTACCAACTTGAAGAATTAGAAAAGGAACAACAAAAATCCAAAACCCAGCAAAAGACAAGAAATAATAAAAATAAAAGCAAAGATAAGTGATCTAGAAATCGAAAAGACTATCCAGAAGATCAATAAACCCAAAACTTGGTTCTTTGAAAAAAATAAATAAAATTAATAAATCCCTTGCAAACCTCACAAAGACAAAAATAGAGAACACTCAAAGAGGCGGGTTCACAAATGGAAGAGGAGAAATTACAACAGACACATCAGAAATCCAAAGGATAATCAGAGATTACTATGAACATCTATATGCAAACAAATACAAAAACCTTGACAAGATGGACAGATGCTTAGAAAGATACAACTACCCAAAACTGAGCAAAGTAGAAATAGAAAACTTAAACCAATCACAAGCAGCAAAGTTGAAACAGTCATCAAAACTCTCCCTAAAAACAAAAGCCCAGGTCCGGACAGCTTCACAAACGAGATCTACCAGATATTCAGAGATGAATTAACGCCTGTATTACTAAAACTTTTCAAAAAAATTGAGAAAGTAGGAAAGCTGTCAAAAACATTCTATAAAGCAAATATCACACTCATAGCAAAACCAAATAAAGACAGCACTAAGAAAGAAAACTACAGACCAATTTCCCTAATGAACACAGACTCAGAAATTTTAAACAAAATCTTGGCAAATCAAATCCAATGATACATAAAAAGCATTGTTCACTATAACCAAGTGGGATTTATCCCAGAGGCACAGGCATGATTCAACACCTGAAAATCAATTAACAGAATCCACCACATCAAGAGGGAGAAAACAAAAAACCATATGATCATGTCAATAGATGCAGAGAAAGCATTCAATAAAATCCAACACCCATTTTTGATAAAAGCGCTTGAATAATTGGGGATAAAAGGAACATACCTCAACATAATAAAAGCCATCTGTGGCTTTTACAGCACTTACAGCAAACATCATCTTAAATGGGAAAAAACTAAAATCATTTCAATTAAGATCTGGAATCAGGCAAGGACGCCCACTCCACTACTTTTTAACATTGTACTGGAAGTTCTAGGTAGGGCAATAAGGCAAAAGAAAGACATAAAAGGGATACAAATAGGGAAAGAAGAACTGAAGCTATCACTATTTGCAGCTGATATGATTCTTTATATAGAGAACCCAAAAATATCCACAGAAAAACTTGAAACAATGAACCAATTCAGTAAGGTAGCTGGGTACAAAATCAACACACAGAAGTTGGTAGTTTTCCTATATGCAAAAAGCCAAACAGAAGAAGAAGAAATCAGAAAAACCATCCATGTACCATCACACCAAAAAAATTAAATACCTGGGAATAAACCTAACAAAACAAGTGGGAGAACTCTACAAAGAAAACTTTAAAACACTCCTAAAAGAGATAGAAGAAGACATAAGGAAATGGAAAGACATCCCCTTCTCATGAATTGGAAGAATTAACATCATTAGGATGGCCATCATACCAAAAACAATTTACAGATTCAATGCAATCCTATAAAAATTCCAATGACATTCTTTAAAGCGATAGAACAAAAATTACTGAAATTCATATAGAATAACAAAAGATATCGAATATCAAAAATCCCCCTGACCAAAAAAATAGAGAACAGAGGTATTACTATTCCAAACTTCAAATTATATTACAAAGCCATAATAATTAAAACAGCATGGTACTGGTACAAAAAGAGACAATCAGACCAATAGAACAGAACTGAGTGCCGTGAAATAAAACTGCACATACATAGTCAACTGATCTTTGACAAAGGAGTGACAAACTTCCATTGGAACAAGGACAGTCTCTTCAGTAAATGGTGCTGGGAAAACTGGACCAAGACATGCAAAATTATGAACCAAGACACCTCCCTCACACCATGTACAAAAACCAACTCAAAATGGATAAAAGATTTGGAAGTAAGACCTGAACCCACAAAATACATAGAGGAAAACTTGGGCAAAACCCTCCATGAGTTACAATTCAGAAATCCATTTCTGGACACATCTACAGATGGCAGAAAAAAAATGAAGGAAAGGAAACAGCTGGCACTATATCAAATTAAAAAACATCTGTACAGCTAAAGAGACAACAGACAAAAAGAAGCCCAACCAAGTGGGAAAAATTTTTGCCCTCCATACAAGTGATAAGGGTCTAGTAACAAACAAACACAAAAAACTCATACAACTTAACAGAAACAAAGAAAAAAGCCCAGTTAAAAAATGGGAAGAACTAAAAAGACACTTTTTCAAAGAGGAAATACAAATAGCCAACAGGCACATGAAAAAATGCCCAACATCACTAGCAAATAGGGAAATGCAAATCAAAACCACAATGAGATACCACCTTATACCAGTAAGAATGGTCCACATCAAAAAAAACAGGCAACAAGTGCTGGTGAGGATGTGAAGAGAAAGGAACACTCTTACACTCCTGGTGGGAATATAAGCTATGGAAAGCTATGTGGAGGACCCTCAAACTAATGAAAATGAAACTACCATTTGACCCAGCAATCACTCTTCTGGGAATCTACCCAAAGGAGACCTCAATACTTATTCAGAGGACACCTCTACTCAAATGCTTATTGCAACACTATTTATAACTGTAAGGACATGGAAACAACCCAAATATTCCAAGACATGATTGTATGAAAAAGATGTGGTATGTATACACAGTGAAATATTACTCATCAAATAAAAATGACAAATTTGATGAATTTAAAACATGGATGTATCTAGAAAAATCACATTAGCAGAAACAAGTTAGATAGAAAAAGACAGAAACCAAATGGTTTAACTAATATATAGGATATAGGAAAAACAAGCAAAAGCCCAGGAGGAAAAGTCAAAACAAAATAACAACCAAACTAAAGTTCACAACTGGGGTGGGTGGGGGGGAAAGATGGGAGGGAGTGGTCAGGGAGGGAAGGTGGTGGGTGATCCTTGGGGAATACAAAGATGTGAAGAAAAAAAATATATATATATATAAATTAATTAATTTTAAAAGATTCCATCCTTTAATGGAATTTTCCCCTCTTATAACACCTAAATGAGCATGTACTTGCCCATTGTCATATTCTCTCTCTCTCCTATATCTCACGTTCTCTTATCTCTTTTAGTTTCTCTCTCAACAGTATGACTCTAGGTAATATGTTACAGAAATCCCCATTTTTTGAAGTTTGCCTTTGAACAAAAATGTATATACTTTTTCATCTAAGACTTACAGAGGGTAACTTTCTAAGCCCAAAAGTCTCTGAACTTTTGTATTACGAAGTGCTCTATTAAAGTTAGGATATTTGCCTAATTATTAGTGAGGTGGAGCATTTTTTCATATGTCTATTAGCCATCTGTATCTCCTCTTTGGTGAAGTGTCTTTTTAGTTCTTCTCCCCATTTTTTGATTGGGTTTTTTGCTTTGTTTTTGTTGAGCTGTAGGAGCTCTTTGTGGATCTTTGTTATCAGACCCTTGTCGCTTGTCTGCAGGGCAAAAATTTTCTCC